>JARHVA010007017.1:527500-542500 GCA_037957365.1 Torreya grandis
CTAGTGAGAAAATCAGCTAAAGAATTTTTCTTTCCTTGAATATGTTCAACTAAAAAATCAAAATCAGAGAGATAGGTTGCCCACCATATCAATCTGCTAACAGACCCTTTTTTCAAATTTTCTGTTGAATTGAGTATGCTCATAAAAATTTTAAGATCAGATCTGACAATAAATCTTGCAGACCTCACAAAGAACATAAAAGCTTGGATAACTTTAATTACTGCAAGAATCTCTTTGTGAGTAGAATGTTAATTGATCTGAGCCTTTTTGAAAGTACCTGAAGCATACCTGCAAGGCTTTTCTAAACCATCTTCTAATCTTTCTTTCAACACTGCTCCCCAATATTGATCAAAAGCATTTGTTTCAATAATATTTAAACCTTGACCTGGAAGCTGCAAAGGAGGTAAATCAAAACATTTCAATTTTATCCTTTTTACAGCATCAATCATTTCTTGATTCCATGGAGGTGGAGATTTAGAAAATCTTTTATTTAACAACAATCTATCCTGAGCAATCTGAAAATAATGACCTGCTATGTAATTTACACAACCAAGAGATCGCTGCAACATAGTTTTATCAGTAATCTCATCAAGAAAATTTTGTATATTCTGCAAGACATGTGGTTGAACTGACACTTCTCCTGACTTAATGGTTATCCCTAGAAAATTAATTTTTGACTTGAAAGTAACCATTTTTCTTTCTGTCTGTGATAGTGAGTGGAGAGCACTATATCTCTATTTTAAATATTTGTGGACCTCACCACTATCAAAGGTGGTATTCTATCAGCCGTGTCGACATTATTTTATGTTACTGTAGCTTTACTTTAGCTTGCTTTCGGTGAGTCAGTGCGTAGTGGGGCCTATAACCCACATGTTAATTGCATCTTGTGTCTCTGCCGTTGATGCCACCGCTTTGTTGTAACCGTCGATCTCTCTTCTCAAAATCCTATATAAAGGAGAGCTCCCATGAGTTATAGGCATCGAAAGTTTAGGCATTCTGAGTTGATGTCTAGTGTCTAGTATTCTTTATGTAAGTTTAAGCTTTAAGTTCTAAAGCTAAGTCTTGTGTTTTGAAGTCTGAATTTGTAAGCTTTTAAGATTTGTAGCTTTGTATGCAATATCAATAAGAAAGTGCAAAGTTTGTTAAAATCCTATGTTTTATGGTATCAGAGCATGAGAGAGGTGTTGTGTTTTTCTTGAATGGTATCAGAGCATGAGAGAGGTGTTGTGTGTTTCTTGAATGGTATCAGAGCCATGTTCAGATCCATGTAAAGAGCCATGTTTTGATTTCTGAGATAAGAGCCATGTTCAGATCTATGTTGCAATTTTGAGCCATGTTAAAGTTGTTCTATTTTTCTATATCTCCTCTGTATTGTTAATCTTTGTACTATCACTTAGCTTGGTTTATTGGTTGTCTATTTGGTCTGGTATCGCGTTCAGTATCAAGCTGAAGATAGTGAAGTGGCGTGGTCCCATCAAACCGACGGATAGGTGTTAGTGGATCTGATTAAGTACTGAAAATAAGCAAAAATATGGAAGCTCTGGATCAGCCTGCAACCAATATATCAGGTACCTCTGAGATGTGCACTCTTGCAGAACTAGGAGATTATGCTGTGAATAGTGAAACTTTAGATATTGAAGAATCTAATCCAAGCCCTGAATGGATATTGCCAAAGCTTAAGCCTGCTGATGTTTATGCTAAATTGCCTTCTTTTAATCTTCTTGCTAGAACTACGTTTAAAACCATAGAAAATACTCTGCAAATTCAAAATAATGCTCAAGACAAGTATTTTTTAGAAATTCTAGATGACAAAGCTATTGCTACTCTTAAAGCCCAGAAGACTTATAAATTCTTGCACATAGGTGATATTTCAATAGGTAGTCATCCTCTTTTCAGAATAGGTCTTAATGTCAGTTGTTTAGCTTGTTTGTTAGATAATCGTCATATGTCCTTCTCTGCATGTCTGCAAGCTGCCCTTCAAACAGGATTACATGCTGGCCCTGTCTTTACGACAGTCTATCCTAGTTACCCTATTGCTATTCATTTAGAATTAAATATGAATAAGATATTTAAAAACTCTCTGCAAACCTCTGGTCTTTATATGATTGTTGGATCTTGTCCCCTTGCGGTCCAATATCAAATCTTGTATCATCTAACCAATACTTTAGCTCCTGCTGTTAAGCATACACCTGTGCCTAGCAAAAGCATGGTGTGTTGAGCTAGTCCTCAAAGTCAAGTCATCCAAACTGAAATTACAAATTGGTCTACGATTCAGTTCCCTAAGAAATGGTTAGTGGATATCAATTTCATCCAGCCTACCCAAAAGTCCTTAGCTAGAGCCACCTCTGTGAAAGAAACAAAAGATAAAGCTATTATCAGTTTTGATCAAACACCCAACAAAGCCAATTCCTCCTCTCTATCCTTTCCTAAGGAGTGTCTTCATGCACAGAAGATACATGATCCTCAGATTGATTCATTCTATTGTCCAGATTGTAAACAGATCTTGAAAAAGCAAAGTCATGCTAATATTGGTATGGCTTCCAGAGACATCGAGTTATAGAAACTCTTTGAAAAGAATAAGAAACTCTTGTCCTACAAAAGTAAAGTCTATATGGAATCTTCTTCCAAGTCTGGAGAAGAAGAAGGTCATGTATGGAAGACTCCCTAGGATGATGAGTCATATACTGAGAGGTTTTCCAAAGCCTTCTAATTTTAATCAGTACTCACCTGATGGCAAAACCCGTGCACAAATGTATTATGTCAGACAGTCAGATAGAACTCTAGACCAGCCTACAGAAGTCAGACTCATGAATTGGAATAATGTAGCAACTAAGTGTCTGAATTCAAAGGTTAATAAAATTCAGGAAAGTCTAGATCAAATTGCTGATATGTTGAAAGGCATTGATGCATATCAGAAAGGTAATGTAGTAAAAGCTTTAAAGATCATTGATTCAAATGCTGGAGTTTATGCAAATCAAATTCAATCAAAGATGGATAAAGAAGCTTCAAATATAGTACAAAAATAGATAGAAGCAGAAAAGAAGCTAGAAACAGTACTGATTGGTAATGCAGATATTGCTCATAGGCATGTAGAAATTAGATCTGAGATTTCCTCAATAGAAACTACTTTAGTATCTATGTCAGATAATATAGAAGTATTAAGTAAAGAGGTCTCTTCTCAAAAAGAACAGTTAGCTCTCTTGTCAAGCTCTGTTCCCAATAGCTCTACCCAAGATATACAGTTAATCGGATGGTCACCTCTGACTACTGGAATAATTGGTTGGGATCAGTTGGAAAAAATAGAAAAGGAAGAAAGCTCAGCTACTAGCATTATATAGCCTCTTAGTATGAAAGCCCCTCAGTTAGAAATTCATAAAGCTTTTAGAATTGGTATGGCAAAGATAGATGATCCTGAGAAATATAGTTATTTCTCAGATGGAGAAACATCATCAAAACCTCCATTGGATGCCCAAATTAGAACTCTTGGCTTACAACCTTTCTTTTGGAAATTCAATTGTGAATCTCCTGCTAGGAGAAAAGAAATGTGTCAAGCTATGTTGGCATGGGTTAGTGTTCAGATGTTTGGTCTTAAAAGAGAACCTAAAACAGTTGTACAGCGACTAGTCAATGGTTTCATTGGAAATATTAAAGACTGGTGGGATGCTGGTAATCCTACATATAAGTCCAATATCATTAATCATGCTAAACCAGTACCTTGTTTATGTCAAGCTATCTATGCCGAATTTGTGGGTACCATTGATGATGAAAGAGAAACTAATAGATCAAAGTTTTTGCATGCTCAGTTGTGTGATATGAGTAGGATTAAAGAATATATGTGTTATATGGAGAATCTCCTCTATGCTTCTAGTGAAATGTTCAACCCTGCTTTCAAAGTTACATATGTTGAATCATTTCCTAAGTATTTTTCAGATAAATACAAAGCTACTATGGGAGATCAGTATTCTACTTTTTTTTTTTGGTAGGGTAAATCAGTATATCAATAGAGTAAATCAAAAGCTGTGTGACGAAAGAAGAAATCATAAAGAAACCATGAGATTTCATAAACAGCTTGGTGTAAAGTTTTGTAATTCTATTGATGAAAGATTTAGATGTACAGATGTGTATCAGTATAGAAAATCTAGAAGGAAAAAAGCAATTAGATAAATGTGATTGTAGTCCTCCAAGGTATAGAAAATCAAAACAAAATAAATATTGGTTTAAAGACAGAGCTAGAAAACCATTTCAAAAGAAAAAGATTTTTAGAAAAAGAAAGTATGGGTATCAAAAGAAGCCTGTCAAGTGTTTCCTCTGTCAAGGAAACCATTATGCTAATAAATACCCACAGAAAATAGATAAATCTAAGAAAGTTAATTTCTTAGAGAGTCATCAAATCAATGAAGATGATTATGTGTACATTACAGAAAATAGGGATGAGTTTAAATCTGATATAGAGTATGAATCTGAAAATGAATTTGACATTAATATGGTTATAGAAGACTATAGTTCTGATACAAAATCATCTGATTTTGATTCAGAGATTGGTTTTTAGATTAATATGCAGTCAAGTCAGTTTTCAGACAGTTTGAGTTTGTCTCAGCAGTTACAGTGTTTAAAAGATAGATATGATAGTTTGCCTGTATATATGTTTTCTGAGAAAATGTTTTTAGAACATCAGATTATTCAGACTGAGAAAAAGTATATGAGTTAGCTAGATCAAATGCAACAACAAAAGAATATGCTTCAGCAGCAATTCAGTAAACAAATTTTATCTTCTCACAAAGGAAAAGAAATTGAGTCTAATCTGTTTACGAATCCTGCTAATGCTGAGAGAAGACAATGGCATACCAAACGCATTGCTACTCTCCAAGCCTTTCTTAAAAAGGCTCAAACAGAATTATAAGCTTTGATGAGAGAAGAAGCTGAAGATGAAGAATAAGCTCATTTTGAAGCTGAGTTAGTTCAAGTAGCTGAACAAATAGAAGTTACTCATACGATGGATGGTAGTAACCATATAAATCAAATTTCAGTTCATATTGCTACTAATCCTGTATGTGAATTATAGATAAAGTTTCCAGGGTTTAAACCTTACAGTCTAGATGCACTGCTTGATACAGGTGTTGATGCCTCTTTAACAAGGTATCATGCTATTCCAGAAGATAAGTGGATCCCTGATTTTGTTAGACTTACATTCAATGCTAAAACTGTTATTTCAGAATTTTTTGCTCATATTCCTATTATCTTTGGGAGTACGGTATTTCATCTCAATTTTATACACCATGAAATGCCTATGTTTGACCTCATGCTTGGATCTGATAATTTGTCATGTTTTTATCCTATTACTATCCAGCAGCATGAAGTAGTATTAGCAAATAAATATTCTTTGTATAAGAAAGCTAAGTATGAATGTAAGGTTCCTCAAAAGCCTAAGCAAATTTTTTTTTTTGATATGAGATGGATCCAACAGAAGATTAACTTATATCAAGCAGAGATAGATCCTGTGATTGCAAAGCAAAGATTGATCATATTTGTCACATTGATTTAAAACTTGTTACAGATCAGAATGGAAAGCCAGTAGAGCCAAAGTTTAAAGCACATCATTCTAGTATGTCTCCATCGCTTAGAGAAGAATGTTTTAAGGAAATACAGGAATTAAAAGCCCAAGGCCTGATTGGAGATTCTCACAGTCCATGGGGTTGTGATGCCTTTTATGTAAATAAAAGAAGTGAACAAGTCAGGGGAAAGAAGAGATTAGTTATTAATTACATCCCTTTGAATAAGTATGTGATTCCTGTACAACATTCTATTCCTTCTAAGGATCAGATATTGAATAGATTAAGTGGGAGTAAAGTTTACAGTAAATTTGATTTGAAGTCAGGTTTCTGGCAGATTCAGGTTCATGAGGCAGATAGGTACAAAACTACATTCATTACACCTTTTGGTCAGTATGAGTGGAATGTCATTCCATTCGGCTTAAAGACTACCCCTAACATCTTCTAGAAAATGATGAATGAAATCTTTGCTCCATATAGTAGATTCATAATTGTATATATTGATGATATTCTTGTGTTTAGCAGAAATCCTACAGATCATTTAAAGCATCTAAATCAGTTTTATCAGGTTGTGTTTGACAATGGTTTGGTATTGTCAGAAAGAAAAATGGTTACTTTCAAGTCAAAAATTGATTTTCTGGGGATAACCATTAAGTCAGGAGAAGTGTCAGTTCAACCACATGTCTTGCAGAATATACATAATTTTCTTGATGAGATTATTGATAAAACCATGTTGCAGCGATTTCTTGGTTGTGTAAATTACATAGCTGGTCATTATTTTCAGATTGCTCAGGATAGCTTGTTGTTAAATAAAAGATTGTCTAAATCTCCTCCTCTGTGGAATCAAGAAATGACTGATGCTGTAAAAAGGATAAAATTGAAATGTTCTGCTTTGCCTCCTTTGCAGCTTCCAGATCAAGGTTTAAAGATTATTGAAACAGATGCTTCTGATCAATATTGGGGAGTAGTGTTGAAAGAAAGATTAGAAGACGGTTCAGAAAAGCCTTGCAGGTATTCTTTAGGTACTTTCAAAAAGGCTCAGATCAATTACCATTCTACTCACAAAGAGATTCTTGCAGTAATTAAAGCTATCCAAGCTTTTATGTTCTTTGTGAGGTCTGAAAGATTTATTGTCAGATCTGATGTTAAAAAATTTATGAGCATACTCAATTCAACAAAAAATTTGAAAAAAGGGTCTGTTAGCAGATTGATACAGTGGGCAACCTATCTCTCTGATTTTGATTTTTCAGTTGAACATATTCAAGGAAAGAAGAATTCTTTAGCTGATTTTCTCACTAGAGAATTTTATTTTGATAAAAAGATCATGGTAGTCACTACAGAAGTTCGTGATGAATTTCATGAACACCTTTGGCGTTCAACGCCTTCTCCTAAAAATCAACTGGAAAATGAGTTGAATAGACTAACAACTCAATCTTATGTAGATGCTGATTATGTAAATTGTCATAATATTGCATGGACATCTCACTATGTAGCCATTGATGATCAACATACTACTCATAAAATTCTGTTGACTAAACCAGGCAATAACCCTGAACTGCTTGGTAAAAATAATCCCTTGATTAGAATGCTTTACAGAAAAAGAACCAAGTTTCAATTTACTTGGTCTACTTTTTGGCCTTCCTTCAATCTGGCCACTGAAAATTAATGGAATTCAGGTGATATGAGTGATTATATGTTTGAATTCTTCGATTATGCTATGTGAAGGGTTGCCTCTAATACTTATTTTGTCAATGTCGCCCCTGATATGATAAGGAATATTTTCATTGCACTATGTATTCCTGTTGATATAAATTTTGAGTTGCAGTTGGTCCAGAATAAGCAGTATAATCAACATGGTAGAATTGAAGTTGGAAGACTAGTTGCATCGCTATGGCAAAAAATGACTATCTCTCACAAGGCACTCTTTCCAACGACTCCTGATGGACGACTATGTAGGATTCCCTCTACGATGTATATGGATCATCCATCAGATGATGAAGTAACTCCAGATCCAGATGATGATGATGTTGTCTATTCGCCAGCTGGATCTCATGGGTTTAATGATGACGACTAGTCACGAGGTCTGTCTGTGATAGTGAGTGGAGAGCATTATATCTCTCTTTCAAATATTCGTGGACCTCACCACTATCAAAGGTGATATTATGTCGGGCGTGTCAAAATTACTTTATGTTACTGTAGCTTTGCTTTAGCTTGATTTGGGTGAGTCGGTGCGTAGTGGGCCCTATAACCCACATGTTAATCGTATCTTGTGTCTCTGCCATTGATGCCACCGCTTTGTTGTAACCGTCGATCTCTCTTCTCAAAATCCTATATAAAGGAGAGCTTGCATGAGTTATAGGCATAAAAAATTTAGGCATTTTGAGTTGAAGTCTAGTGTCTAGTAGTCTTTATGTAAGTTTAAGCTTTAAGTTCTAAAGCTATGTCTTGTGTCTTGAAGTCTGAATTTGCAAGCTTTTAAGCTTTGTAGCTTTGTGTGCAATATCAATAAGAAAGTGCAAAGTTTGTGAAAATGCTGTGTTTTATGGTACTATTGATGATGAAAGAGAAACTGATAAATCAAAGTTTTTGCATGCTCAGTTGTGTGATATGAGTAGGCTTAAAGAATATATGTGTTATATGGAGAATCTCCTCTATGCTTTTGGAGAAATGTTCAACCCTACTTTCAAAGTTAGATATGTTGAATCATTTCCTCAGTACTTTTTAGATAAATACAAAGCTGCTATGGGAGATCAGTATTCTACTTTTGCTTTTGGTAGGATAAATCAGTATATCAATAGTCAATGGTTTCATTGGAAATATTAACACAGAATATGTTAATATTTCCAATGAAACCATTGACTAGTTGATGTGCAACTATTTTAGGTTCTCTTTTAAGACCAAACATCTGAACACTAGCCCATGCCAACATTGCTTGACACATTTCTTTTCTCCAAGTAGGAGATTCACAACTGAATTTCCAAAAAAAAGGTTATAAGCCAAGATTTCTAATTTGGGCATCCAATGGAGGTTTTGATGATGTTTTCTCCGTCCGAGAAATAACTATATTTCTCAGGATCATCTATCTTTGCCATACCAATTCTAAAAGCTTTATGAATTTCTAACTAAGGAGCTTTCATACTAAGAGGCTGTATAATGCTAGCAGCTGAGCTTTCTTCCTTTTCTATTTTTTCCAACTGATCCCAACCAATTATTCTAGCAGTCGGAGGTGACTATCCGATTGACTGTATCTCTTGGGTAGAGCTATTGGGAACAGAGCTTGGCAAGAGAGCTAACTATTCTTGTTGAGAAGAGACCTCTTTACTTAATACTTCTATATTATCTGACATAGATACTAAAGTAGTTTCTATTGAAGAAATCTCAGATCTAATTTCTATTTCACTATGAGCAATATCTGCATTTCCAATCAGTACTGTATCTAGTTTCTTTTATGCCTCTGTCTGTTTCTGTACAATATTAGAAACTTCTTTATCCATCTTTGATTGAATCTGATTTGCATAAACTCTAGCATTTGAATCTATAATTTTTAAAGCTTTTACAACATCACCTTTTTGATATGCATCAATGCCTTTCAACATAACAACAATTTGATCTAGACTTTCCTGAATTTTATTAACCTTTGAATTCAGACACTTAGTTGCTGCATTATTCCAATTCATGAGTCTGACATCTGTAGGCTAGTCTAGAGTTTTGTCTGACTGTCTAACATAATACATTTGTGCACGAGTTTTGCCATCAGGTGAGTACTGATTAAAATCAGAAGGCTTTGGAAATCCTTTCTCAGTATATGACTCATCATCCTAGGGAGTCTTCCACACATGACCTTCTTCTTCTCCAGACTTAGAAGAAGATTCCATATAGACTTTACTTTTGTAGGACAAGAGTTTTTTATTCTTTTCAAAGAGTTTCTGTAACTCTATGTCTCTAGAAGCCATACCAATATTAGCATGACTTTGCTTTTTCAAGATTTGTTTACAATCTGGACAATAGAATGAATCAATCTGAGGATCATATATCTTCTGTGCATGAAGACACTCCTTAGGAAAGGATAGAGAGGAGGAATTGGCTTTGCTGGGTGTTTGATCAAAACTGATAATAGCTTTATCTTTGGTTTCTTTCACAGAGGTTGCTCTGGCTAAGGACTTTCAGGCAGGCTAGATGAAATCGATATCCACTAACCATTTCTTAGGGAACTAAATCGTAGACCAATCTATAGCTTCAGTTTGGATGACTTGACTTTGAGGACTAGCTCGACACACCACACTTTTGCCAGGCGTAGGCGTATGCTTAACAACAGGAGCTAAAGTATTGGTTAGATGACACAAGATTTGATATTGGACCGCAAGGGGACAAGATCCAGCAATCATATAAAGACCAGAGGTTTGTAGAAAGAGTTTAAATATCTTATTTAGATTTAATTTTGAATGAATAGCAACAGGGTAATTTGGATAAACTGTCGTAAAGACAGGGCCAACATGTAATCCTGTTTGAAGGGCGGCTTGCAGACATGCAGAGAAGGACATATGACGATTATCTAACAAACAAGCTAAGCAACTGACATTAAGACCTTTTTTGAAAAGAGGATGAATACCTATTGAAATAGCACCTATATGCAAGAATTTATAAGTCTTCTGGGCTTTAAGAGTAGCAATAGCTTTGTCATCTAGAATTTCTAAGAAATACTTGTCTTGAGCATTATTCTAAATTTGCAGAGTATTTTCTATGGTTTTAAACGTAGTTCTAGCAAGAAGATTAAAAGAAGGCAATTTAGCATAAACATCAGCAGGCTTAAGCTTTGGCAATATCCATTCAGGGCTTGGATTAGATTCTTCAATATCTAAAGTTTCACTATTCACAGCATAATCTCCTAGTTCTACAAGAGTGCATGTCTTAGAGGTACCTGATATACTGGTTGCAGGCTGATCCAGAGCTTCCATATTTCCACTTATTTTTGGTACTTAATCGGATCCAGTAACGCCTATCCGTCAGCTTGATGGGACCACGCCACTTCCCTATCTTCAACTCGATACTGAACGCGATACCAGACCAAATAGACAACCAATAAACCAAGCAAAGAAACAATACAAAGATTAACAATATAGAGGAGATATAACAAAATAGAACAACTTTAACATGGCTCAAAATTGCAACTTAGATCTTAACATGGGTCTGATACCATTCAAGAAACACACAACACCTCTCTCATGCTCTGATACCATAAAACATAGGATTTTCACAAAATTTGCCTTTTTGAATGTACCTAAAGCATACCTACAGGGCTTTTCTGAACCATCTTCTAATCTTTCTTTCAACACTGCTCCCCAATATTGATCAGAAGCATCTGTTTCAATAATCTTTAAACCTTGACCTGGAAGCTGCAAAGGAGGCAAAGTAGAACATTTCAATTTTATCCTGTTTACAGCATCAGTCATTTCTTGATTCCACGGAGGTGGAGATTTAGACAATCTTTTATTTAACAACAATCTATCCTAAGCAATCTGAAAATAATGACCAGCTATGTAATTTACACAACCAAGAAATCGCTGCAACATGGTTTTATCAGTAATCTCATCAGGAAAATTTTGTATATTCTGCAAGACATGTGGTTGAACTGACACTTCTCCTGACTTAATGGTTATCCCTAGAAAATCAATTTTTGACTTGAAAGTAGCCATTTTTCTTTCTGACAATACCAAACCATTGTCAAACACAACCTAATAAAACTGATTTAGATGCTTTAAATGATCTACAAGATTTCTGCTAAACACAAGAATATCATCAATATATACAATTATGAATCTACTATATGGAGCAAAGATTTCATTCATCATTTTCTGGAAGATGCTAGGGGCATTCTTTAAGCCGAATGGAAGGACATTCCACTCATACTGACCAAAAGGTGTAATGAACGCAGTTTTGTACCTATCTGCCTCATGAACTTGAATCTGCCAGAAACTTGACTTCAAATCAAATTTACTGTAAACTTTACTCCCAATTAATCTATTCAATATCTCATCCTTAGAAGGAATAGGATGTTACACAGGAATCACATACTTATTCAAAGGGATGTAATTAATAACTAATCTCTTCTTTCCCCTGACTTGTTCACTCCTTTTATTTACATAAAAGGCTTCACAACCCCATGGACTATGAGAATCTCTAATCAGGCCTTGGGCTTTTAATTCCTGTATTTCCTTAAAACATTCTTCTCTAAGGGATGGAGACATACCAGAATGATGTGCTTTGAATTTGGGCTCTACTGGCTTTCCATTCTGATTTGTAACAAGTTTTAAATCAATGTGACAAATATGAACTTTCCTATGCTGAAAAGCTAAAGGATTTTCAGAACAACAATCCTTAATAAGCTTTGCAATCATAGGATCTATCTCTGCTTGACAGAAGTTAATCTTTTGATGGATCCATCTTGTATCAACAGCCTTTTTCTGCTTAGTCTTTTGAGGAACCTTACATTCATACTTAGCTTTCTTATACAAAGAATATTTATCTGCTAATACTACTTCATGCTGTTGGATAGTAATAGGATAAAAACATGACAAATTATTAGATCCAAGCATGAGGTCAAACCTAGGCATTTCATGGTGTATAACCTTGAGATGAAATACCGTATTCCCAAAAATAATAGGAATATGAGCAAAAAATTTTGAAATAATAGTTTTAGCATTGAATGTAAGTCTAACAAAATCTGGAATCCATTTATCTTCTAGAATAGCATGATACCTTGTTAAAGAGGCATCCACACCAGTATCAAGCAGTGCATCTAGACTGTAAGGTTTAAACCCTGGAAACTTTATCTGTAATTCACATACAGGATTAGTAGCAATATGAACTAAAATTTGATTTATATGGTTACTACTATCCATCATATGAGTAGCTTCTATTTGTTCAGCTACTTGAACTAACTCAGCTTCAAATTGAGCTTCTTCTTCATCATCTTCAGCTTCTTCTCTCATCATATCTTCTAATTCTGTTTGAGCCTTTTTAAGAAAGGCTTGGAGAGTAGCAATGTGTTTGGTATGCCATTGTCTTCTCTCAGTATTAGCAGGATTCACAAACAGATTAGTTTCAATTTCTTTTCCTTTGGGAGAAGATAAACTTTGTTTACTGAATTGCTGCTGAAGCATATTCTTTTGTTGCTGCAGTTGTTCTAGCTGACTCATATACTTTTTCTCAGTTTGAATAATCTATTGTTCTAAAAACATTTTTTCAAAAAACATATATATAGGCAAACTATCATATCTATCTTTTAAACACTGTAACTGCTGAGACAAACTCAAATGTCTAAAAACTGACTTGACTGCATATTAATCTGAAAACCAATCTCTAAATCAAAATCTGATGATTCTGTATCAGAACTATAGTCTTCTTGAACCATATTAATGTGAAATTCATTTTCAGATTCATATTCAATATCAGATTCAAACTCAACACTATTTTCTATAATGTACACATAATCATCTTCATTGATTTGATGACTCTATAAGAAATTAACTTTCTTAGAATTATCTATTTTCTGTGGGCATTTGTTAGCATAATGGTTTCCCTGATTGAGGAAACACTTGACAGGCTTGTTTTGATACCCATACTTTCTTTTTCTAGAAATATTTTTCTTTTGAAATGGCTTTCTAGCTCTGTCTTTAAACCAATATTTCTTTTGTTTTGATTTTCTGTATCTTGGAGGACTGCAATCACATTTATCTACTTGCTTTTTCCTTCTGGATTTTCTATACTGATACACATCTGTACATCCAAATCTATCATAAATAGAATTACAAAACTTTGCACCAAGCTGTTTATGAAATCTCATGGTTTCTTTATGATTTCTTCTTTCGTCACATAGCTTTTGATTTACTCTATTGATATACTGATTTATCCTACCAAAAGAAAAAGTAGAATACTAATCTCCCATAGCAACTTTGTATTTATTTGAAAAGTACTGAGGAAATGATTCAACATATCTAACTTTGAAAGCAGGTTTGAACATTTCATCAGAAGCATAGAGGGGATTCTCCATATAACACATATATTCTTTAAGCCTACTCATATCACACAACTGAGCACACAAAAACTTTGATCTATTAGATTCTCTTTCATCATCAATGGTACCCACAAATTTAGCATAGATAGCTTGACATAAACAAGGTACTGGTTCAGCATGATTAATGATATTGGCCTTATATGTAGGATTACCAGCATCCCACCAGTCTTTAATATTTCCAATGAAACCATTGACTAGTTGCTGTGCAACTATTTCAGGTTCTCTTTTAAGACCAAACATTTGAACACTAGCCCATGCCAACATAGCTTGACACATTTCTTTTCTCCTAGCAGGAGATTCACAATTGAATTTCCAAAAGAAAGGTTTTAAGCCAAGAGTTCTAATTTGGGCATCCAATGGAGGTTTTGATGATGTTTCTCCGTCTGAGAAATAACTATATTTCTCAGGATCATCTATCTTTGCCATACCAATTCTAAAAGCTTTATGAATTTCTAACTGAGGGGCTTTCATACTAAGAGGTTGTATAATGCTAGCAGTTGAGCTTTCTTCCTTTTCTATTTTTTCCAACTGATCCCAACCAATTATTCCAGCAGTCGGAGGTGACCATCCGATTGACTGTATCTCTTGGGTAGAGCTACTGGGAACAGAGCTTGGCAAGAGAGCTAACTGTTCTTGTTGAGAAGAGACCTCTTTACTTAATACTTATATATTATCTGACACAGATACTAAAGTAGATTCTATTGAAGAAATCTCAGATCTAATTTCGACCTGACTATGGGCAATATCTACATTTCCAATCAGTATTGTATCTAGTTTATTTTTTGCCTATGTATGTTTCTGTACAATATTAGAAGCTTCTTTATCCATCTTTGATTGAATCTAATTTGCATAAACTCTAGCATTTGAATCTATAATTTTTCAAGCTTTTACTACATCACCTTTCTGATATGCATCAATGCCTTTCAACATTACAACAATTTGATCTAGACTTTCCTGAATTTTATTAACCTTTGAATTCAGACACTTGGTTGCTACATTATTCCAATTCATGAGTCTGACTTCTGTAGGCTGGTCTAGAGTTCTGTCTGATTGTCTGACATAATACATTTGTGCACGAGTTTTGCCATCAGGTGAAAACTGATTAAAATTAGAAGACTTTGGAAATCCTTTCTCAATATATGACTCATCATCCTAGGGAGTCTTCCACACGTGACCTTCTTCTTCTCCAGACTTAGAAGAAGATTCCATATAGACTTTACTTTTGAAGGACAAGATTTTTTTATTCTTTTCAAAGAGTTTCTATAACTCTATGTCTCTGGAAGCCATACCAATATTAGCATGACTTTGCTTTTTCAAGATCTGTTTACAATCTGGACAATAGAATGAATCAATCTGAGGATCATGTATCTTTTGTGT
>JARHVA010007017.1:547500-575000 GCA_037957365.1 Torreya grandis
TGGGTACAAATTCAAAGTAACTTACCAAAAGCTTCCAAATATAAAATTGCTCAAAGTAGAAAGTCATGAGCTAAGTTTGAATCACTATTTTAAAGATCAATTTATAATTTTTAAAGTGTTCAAATGTGTACTTAAGATTGCACAGCATATTAGCATTAATCAAGACTACACACACATAACTAAGTTAAATAGCTACATGTGGGTTGATTTCCTTCTTAAAGTGATGGACATGTAGGAAATGCCTGGTTACATTCAAGTGGTTAAGTTTATCACAAATCATATGTTTAACCTGATATCCCAATTTAGAGTTGTATTCGAGGGTGTAGGTAAGGTTTGAAGTAAGGAGATCAAAATAAAGACATTTTCAAAAAATTATGAGCATATGAACTTAAAATAATACATCTTAGATGCATGCATAGTGTGAATTACTATCATACATTGATATATTAACACATGAAATATTCACACTCTTAAGATAATATCATGATCATGGACCTATCCACCTAGCATGGACTTGTCGTACTAGACACAGACACTATGATTCTAAATCTGACCATTCATAATATTATTTAGGGGCATTTTTGAAAATTGTAAATATCCTAAATACCTACATTCATAAAAAACAAGTTAAGTGCATTTATATTTAGTTATTTTAAGAAATAATAAGTTACTATATATGCGTACATACAATCAAATTTATGTAATTATTGTATATCTTTAGCAATCCTATTTATCAAACTTGGTCACATTAATCTAAAAATAGTTTAAAAGAAGGAATAGAGGGTGATATAATATGTTATAATTTACTATATATTTCAATGAAATAAAGTTTATAACATAGTTTTTTGGAGGGTTAATAGGTGGAAGTAACAACTTACCAACCTTGCACTACCATTTTGGCATTATTTTTAGTTGGGGAAGTAACTTAAAACACTATGTGGCATGCAAATTCCTCACTCCAAATTCCATGCATAATAAAAAAATCAAAATTGAGGCATGGATGACATATACACTTTCTAATATCATGACACGTGTTTGTTAATTGATAAATTTCTGAACAAATGTGATTAATGTGAGTAGTTATCACCATATTGATATTATTCTTCATATAGTTTAGTAATAATTATAAGGTAAGAGCGAACATGTAATTTTTTTAAATGTCATCCTTATCTCATAAGTCTTACCACCCAATTATATATGCTTTATGTATAAGGGATAGAGTACATGTATTTACCATAGTTGAATTGAATACAAAAAAAACATCCTTTGACTATGAAATACAAAGAAATAATAGTTATATAACCTAAGCATCAAGCCCATCTAGGGCCACATTCCATTCTTGAATTACTTTAGTGAGATGTGTCTCCATTTCTTCAAGACCTCTTGCCTCTTCATCAATAGACATACCCTTCTTCTGACCCTTCATCTGTTTTCTCATTATAAGACTACTTTGATCCTCTGTATTCACTTTACCCACTTATTTTAGAATGTTTATGTTAGACACAAAAATTTTAGCTTCTCTTTTTATAGTTTTTTAATTCTATCATCCATCTATTTAATTTTATATAAATATTCCTCCATGTGCCCTTTATCATTGATAATAAAATATGCCATTTTTTGGTGCACAATATGCCTTTACCTTATTGGAGGTATTGTTTGTAACTATTTAAGGTGACATGGAGTAATTATCATGCTTCCTCTTCTTGGTATTACTTTTTGGTCTCCAAAATGATCACAAGCATCCATTTAAATAAGTAGAATATTTGGTAATTTTTTTTCATAAACTTCATAATATTTTTCACCATCCTCATTATTGTAAATTATCAAGGATACTAAATGGGAAATGTAGGGTTCAACCAAGACAATATCAAACATAATCAATATGTGATATACATATGTACCTAATGTGTTTAAAGATTATTTTAATTTAATAAAATAAATTTAATAAACATTAAAATATTTTATTTGATTTAGATTTATAGAATATATAGAATTTGAAAGTAAAATACATAATACCCGAATGAGTTTTAAATAGTGAATTTTAATAAAATATGCAAACCTTGGTCAAATATGACTATGTTGATTATGCAGGCTTATATTTGATGTGGATATAATGGAAATATATCTAAAGTGTGTAACACCTAAAATAATAATCCTGCACTGTATTGGGATAAGGTCATGCTAGGGTAGACAAGGGTGCATTGTACCCTTGTTGATTTAACTACAATAAAGTTTGTGTTGAATGTGTATAAAATTTTACTCTTAAGTTATTATAATATAATATGTGGTCTGATGATTGTTTGTGGGTCCTGAGTTGTCACATAGAACTACTTATAATGTTAAAAACTTAGTTCTTGCACATAAATATAATTGCCATAAAATGCAAAGAAGGGAATCAAGTAACGATACTATCCGAGTTATCCTATAAAAATAAAATTTGAGTGTTAATTACATATTTTGAAGCACCTTAAGATTATGTTGTTCTCCCACCAAGAGTCAATGTGTGAATTTTTATACTTGCAATATATGGACATAGCTATTAAATTATCTTAAATTCTTGTTAATGAATACCCTTAACCTACAGAAAAATAGATTCAAACTTAGCATATGATTGGTGGATTAAATCAAAATCTGAATTGGGAAGACTAATTTTATTTTGATAAACATGCAATATATTTTATAGTATGTGATTTTAAAAAATTTACAAGTTGCTAAGTAGTACCTTGTGTGGTCTTGATGTGTTTATATAGTGGTAGATATGAAATATTTATACTAACCAATTTTGTTAAAAGTGTGGGAGGGGAAATATGAAATGTCTCAAGTTTTAAAATTAACCATTGGATTGAAGGAGATGAGATCACACTAGTGGATAAGGCCAAGCTACTTCCATGTTTGACTTGGCATGATCCTATCCTAAAAGGATAATGATTATTAAAACTTGGCTGACAAGAATATGGAAGTAGATTTAAGATTCTTGAATGATATTTTATATATTTGTAACATAATATCTAAGATATTTAAGGTGTTCAGATGTATTTCAAGTTAATGCATTGGTGAATAGATCAAGTAAGGTAAGGATATCAAGATTACACTTTGTCAAGAAATTAATTGTTAAATTTGAATGTCTACCTTTCCACGCATTATTCTAGTGATACAATGATATTAAATTATTAGATAAATGAGATACATACCTAAGTGTGTAAACACACTTTCTATTTTTATGTCAATATTGATGGTACATGGGGTTTCAATGCAAAACTTGAAACAATGCCATTGAAAGTAGTTACTGCCCATATTTAAAAAATGAAACTATGAATGTTTAAATTTCAAATTGAAAAGAAAGCAATGAAAATAATACACTTGAAACATTATGAAATTTAATTTTATTATAATTTTAAAGTGGATAAGGTGTGTGCCATATTTTTTATGTATTTGGAGAAATGTTGAACATGTGGTGAATTACGCCTGATCAAGTCTTAATTTTTGAAAACATATGAAATCATTTGAGCTAGATATATCGTATGCTCCATATCTCATCTAAATATGTAGAGTACTCTTGCAAAGTAATTTTAGTAGAATAAGTTGTGGAACCACCAAATGTGGTTTTCAACCATATAAGCTATGTGTCACTATACTCTAACATGTTCATCTTCCAAAATGGGATGAATCATACCACTGCAGATTGATCTAGATTTTATTTGAAACTTTTCTACATTTTAAACTTTTAAACATTGAAAAATAAGTGAGAGTTGTTATTTTTTTCATAGTAACAAGAACAAGATTGAATATCATGACCCCTTATTTGTATTGGCATGATATAGAATGCCATTATACTATAATTATTTTATTGCCATAGCTTGTAATTATTTTACACAAACACATGCATATACATTAAATATATGCAAATCTATGATCAATTAAATTTGAAAATAAGTGTGCGCGCATATCATATTCCATAATAATATTAAAATTATGAATGACACTATAATTATAAAAATCGTATATTTTAATAATAATAATAATATCGTACATGTTATTATAAATTCAAATAATGCATACTTATTGTATAATTTGTATGCATTATATAGTTTACTGTACGATGTGTATGAATTATTTTGTTATAAGTCAAAAACCAACTCTACAAGAATTTGGGAGTTTCACGTGAAGCCAAGTTTGTCCATAAGCTTATATTTCCTAATCTAAATATTAAGTATAATGTAAAATTATAGTTTAATTATTTTTAGTAATTATAAGAAATTAGGGTCATTCAGCATCAGAGAGAATTGGTCTCATAGTTACATGCCTTATGATGTGGAAAATAGTTTTTGAAAATCCAATCAGGTTAGTACTTAGGCATGTTCAAGGTCTAAGTATTAAACCTATGGATTTTAAGACATAACTTTTGTAATTGATATCCATTTTTTGTAAACATATAGTCATTTTTAACATTATTGTGCCTTTTAGATTGATTCATGGCATTTTAAAGAGTCTTAGGTTTATCAAAATTGAAGTTTTAAAACCACTCACTTTGAAATTGATTCAAATTGGTGTGATTAGGGAAGCATGCATTACATTGATGACCTACACACATCAAACAACCATTTTGGGTTAATTTCACTTGTTCATCATCCTTCCCTCATCATTGATCACTTCCTACTCATTCCTTATCACCCATATTCACTCTATCATCATTATTGATTATTCCTAATCACTCCCTAGTTGACCCTCACAATCCCTAGTCATCTCTAATTGGTCCCTCATGATCCCTAATTACTCCATCATTGACCCTCACTATGCCTCATCATCCCTAATAACTCACTCCTTCTCCCTCCTCATCTGTCATCACTCCCTCACTTACCCTCATCATCCATCATCATATTTAATCATTCCCTTATCATTCCTAATTATTCCCTCTTTGGATCTCACCATCCCTCATCATCCCTAATCACTCCCTCATTGGCCTTTACCATCCCTAATCATTACTTCACTAACCCTAATCACTCCTTACTCATCCCTCACCATATATAATCACTCCATTATTGACCCTCACCATCCCTCATCATTTACAGTGACTTCCTCATTGCCCCTAACCATCCCTTAAGATACATAACCCTATTGTATAGTCCACTTGTCCAAGCTCTTTGCCAATATCCACATAGATTTTACTTTGTATTTTTTTACTTGATTTCTATCTTTAGACCCTACACAAATTTTAAATTCACATATACATTTTATTAATTTCATTTATTATCTAGCATTATTCAGATGGTCTCACTAAACTCTTCATTGTATTCTCCTTAATGCATTTAATCTCTCTTACTTTGAGACTATCCCCCTTATGAGTATTTATGATTTTTAACATATTGGATAAAAATTTGTCTCTAGTTATTTTAAATTTAATAGGGATATAAAAATTTTCCTTCTAATCCTTTTATTTCTCTCTAACTTCTTCTCGACCCTACTTAACTTCTCAACACAATCCTCATTTCATACACAACCTCTTACTCTGTCATAGACTATTCTTTTACAAACTCAAATTATTAAATAAAACTCAATTATGGATACCCTATAATATATCCCATTTATTAACAAAGTTTCAAGACTTTTTTCAACTATTTAATAACTTCTTTTGGATCTTCTTAGTCTCATATTAGGTCTTTAGCTTTCATTATACCCTATCTACCACACAGTCCTCCCCCATCCATATTTATCCATACTTATATAACTTTAAAAAACTATATTATATTTTCTAATGTTGAACTAAAAATTTTCACCAAATTTAATGTATTATTAGTAGTTACAACTCCTAAAAACTCACTTTTAAAGTAAAAACCCTAATATAAGGTTTTTACTGGTTTCACATATCTAAGAAGGGTCAAAAAGAGATTTCAATCTTCCAAAGGTGTTTATAATGAATTTGAATATTGGATTAGGTCTGATTTGACCATATGCACATTTTACAAGTGTTATATTTCCCTTTTTTAAGCTACAATAGATTGACTTAACAAAATTTTAATGGACCGTGTCCTCAGTCACAGGTTTGTAGTAACTTGAAAAGAGGTTACCTATTGTAATTCATTATAAAAAGGGTTATAAATTTAAATTAACGTTTAAAATACTATGAAATTTTTTTACACACTTTAATAAATCAATTCCTTCCACATACAACACTTAATTCACCAATTTCCATGAGATACCACATTAACTATGTTAAGTTTCTTGATGAATGCAATACTGTGTTAGTTTTCATTTTTCTCATCCAAATATATGAAAGCTACTTGAAAGAATATAATACTTCATGATAACATTATAATAAAAACACCAACATGTACATTTGAATTTTCAAACCAATACATGGATAAACCTTCTCACATATATGTATACTTAAAACTTTTGCTCATAGAAGACAGAGTTGTGTTGTTTAACATAAAATGTTTGTAGATGAATAAAAACATACAATGTTTAAATACTATTAATTAATTTTTATTTAAAGTTACTAATTTATTATACATTCCAAAATCCAACCAAATATAATCTCCTCTTCCAAATTAGTCTGACCTTCACTCAGATTTCAAAGCATAATTTATAAAAGCAGAGGGTATATAGTTTGTAATTAGAACATTGAAATTTTTTTAAAATCAAATGAAAAATTATATAATCACAATAAAAAAGGTATTTTCAACTTACAACTCATAAAAATATCAAAATTAACTTGTTACCAATCATGCTTTATGATCATGCACACTGTTAACTATCTTTGCACATATTCAAGAAGATGCAAGGTCTATTTACTTTCTTATCTATAAATAATGAAAACATGTCTTTATTTACTTGTTTGGGGTTATTTAAATTCATCATTTATAATCATACCCTCTCTACCTTTATTTATTATGAATCTATATACAAAAAAAGACATGGACAAGACTCTTACTACCAAATAACCATCAGCTAAATTCTAACTTCTTTTGTACATTAAGAGTATCCTCAACTAACTCAAATACTAACATATTTATGAAATATGAGTTTAGGAAACTATTTTGTAACATCCTAAAATAATTTCTAAATTCTAACCACACCAAATTCAATTTTGGACTTCTCGAAACAATATTTAAGCCTCTATATAAGTTTAAAAATTCAAATGAAAGATTTGGCAGGAAAGTCCAATACAAATCTAATTTAAAATTGACACAAAAATATACACTTTTAAAGACTCATATAAAAAATTTATAACCTTTATCACCTTATAAAGGATATAAAATTGTAAACTATAACATTATTTATATTTGGTAGTGTTGCTCATGCATCACCTCATCATCCCTAATCACTATCTCATTATCACTCATTCCTCATCCCTCATATCCCCTAATCACTCCCTCTTTAATCCTCACCATCACTAATCGTCCCTTATCACTTACTCATCCTCCCTAATCACTCCCTCATTAACCCTCATCATCCCTACTCAATTCTTCCTCATCCCTCGTTATCCTTAATCACTCCATCTGATACCTTGATGTTTATTTTTGTTGGAGTTTAAAAATGTTAGAAGATACAAGTGGAGAGTTGAGTTATAGCCAAAAATATAATATATAGTGCTAAAAATGGTGTGGACGCAAATTTGAAACACAAATTTTTAACACCCATCGAAAAATATGGGCCTATTAGAAATGATGTAATTCACAATGGAAATTAGTTAGAAAAAGAGAAGAAAGAAAAACCACCATAGCACCAAAAATGGGTAGTCAATACATGAGGATCACCAATCTATGAAATTTATTGAAACTAATCAATTAATTTTCATATGAGGACATTTTATGATCTAAATAATTATATTTAAGTCCTATATATATATATATATATATATATATATATATATATATATATATATATAGACACACACACACACACACACACACACACACACACACACACACACACACACAAGATCATAGTGTGACACTCTTCATTAGATTGAGTATTAGATTTATGAACTAAGCACCACTTTACAATCTTGGACTACTTGTTCTAATCATTTGAAAATTATTTTATACTCTTTGGTATGATTCATCAATATATATATATATATATTGATTCATCATACCATAGAGTATAAAATAATTTTCAAATGATTAGAACAAGTAGTCCAAGATTGTAAATTGGTGCTTAGTTCATAAATG
Organism: Torreya grandis; assembly: GCA_037957365.1. NCBI lineage: Eukaryota > Viridiplantae > Streptophyta > Pinopsida > Cupressales > Taxaceae > Torreya > Torreya grandis. The sequence continues at coordinate 555,675 of JARHVA010007017.1, forward strand.
TAATACTCAATCTAATGAAGAGTGTCACACTATGATCTATCTACTTTCACATCTCAAGAATTAGGTACAAGTTATCGAGCACTATAAAAATTTAAGTAGATAATAGATTATGAACCTAATGATATTGTTGGCAATAAAAATATCTCTACTTCCCCCATTAATAAATTATATGAATTAAGAATACTATTTCATTAACAAATGTAGATCAAGGGTGAGACAATACACTTCATCATTTCTAATGGAAGTTAAAATAATTTAATTTATACTAAATCATATTTTCAAAAATTTAACTTGAAATTTATACATTATCCATAACCATATGCTAGTGTATGGTCTAGTGTAGGCATTGAGAACTGAATCACCTAGTAGTGACACTTGGTGTACAAAATCAAAATTTTTAAAGACACAATACTTTGTGACATCTTACCATTATAGGTGTGTGATTTTTTACAAGTGGTCAACCATGTATTTACCACTGCATATAGTTTATGAGGTAAATCCTTGAAAATTTAGTGATAGATTATTTGGATCTGAAATACAATATATCATATTTAGTTCATAAGCTATCATTCATTAGTGCTAGAAGTGTAAGAATATTGTTAGTTATACTAATAAGTATGATCGTAATGGTAAGAATTAAATGTTTAATGAAATCCTTATGTAACCATAAAATAGCATGGTTTATCCAATAATAAAAAAGACAAAACAATTAAACCATACACTAGATGAATACAAGGATAAATTTTAGTCACCTAAATAAGTTCCTGCATTCTATAAACTAAAAATTAATATTGATTTGATACCTTCAATACCTCTACCTCAAACCTCTTTATACAACAAATCATTTCTAGATAATTAATAGATCAAGTGGTAGATCCATGAAACCATGGATAATGGACATGTCATGCCCAAATCATTACTTTATAGAATCCCAATTGTGTTTGTGCCAAAGTTGTGAATCAATTAGAAAAATCTTTAAAATATTAACGTGAATAAATATTATCATAATTTAAATATTAAGTATTTTTTTTCCATATCCATGGAATAAAGGTCTCTTCCAAAATTGATATTAAGTTTGGGTATCATCATATTCATGTTAAACCTTTAGATATTTGGAATATAGTCTTCAAAATAAAGGAAAGATTGATTGACTAGTTGATTATGCCTTTTACGTTAACTAATATAATGAATTCATTCATTTCAAGATGTTGAATGACATCCTCAGGACCTTTATCTATGCCATTTTTTAATAAAATATTTCTGACATCATAATATTTAAAAAAACATGAGATCAACATCTACACCATGTTGAACAAGTGTTTCAGATTTTGCAGAAACATATTTTTGTAATAAAAAGAATAAATTCTCATTTTTCACATAATAGATAAAATATTTGGGACACATTACACACACAAGGAGTGTATGTGTGAACCTACCAATATTCAAGTTATACATGAATGGTAAACACTAAATAACTTTGCTTCTGATTCAAATATTCTCATAATTGGAACATTATACAAGAGATTTGTGTTTAATTTTTATCCTTTAACCAAGCTACCAAAGATGAAACTGAATAAAGTTTCATTTAGTCATTTTCCCAACAAAGATGAACTAAAATTTAGACTCTATTTTATGCTAATACTTATGTTATTTGACTATAAATTTGGATGATCATCCAATTCATTCAGTAATAATATTGACTATCAAAAATAGGTATTAATAACACAAGTCCTAAAAAATAATTAATTTATACTATAATGGAATAAAAAACATATGAATAGAATCAAAGATATATTTAGAGTTTATACTTACAGAACATGATGAGGGAGTGATTAGGGATGGTAAGGGATGGTGAGGGTCAATGATGGAGTGATGGAGGATGGTAAGGGATGGTGAGGATCAATGAGGGAGTCATTAGTGATGATGATTGATGAAAAAAGATTAATTATGTATTATGAGGGATGAAAAGTGAGTGATTATTTATTATTAGGGATGGTGATAAGTAATGAAAGAGTGATTAAGGATTATAAGCCTTATTGATTAGAGATGATGAGAGATAACTAATGTCAATGAAGGAGTGATTATGGATGAGGAGGGATGAGGAGGGAGTGAGTAGGGATGAGGACGTGATTAGGAATGATGAGGAATGATGAAAGAGTGATTAGGGATGATGAGGGATAGTGATAGTCAATAGAGGAGTGATTATGAATTATAATGGAATGATTATAGATGACTAGGGATAGAGAGGGTCAATGAGCGAGTGATTAGGGACAATGAGGATTGATGAGAGAGTGATTAGCAGTAATGAGGGATGAGTAAGAAGTGATCAAGGATGAGGGAGGGGTGATAATAAAGTGAAATTAACATGTAAAGTGGTTGTTTGATGTTTGCAGGTCATTAATGTGACCTATGCTACCCCAATAACACCACTTTGCATTGATTTCAAAGTGAGTGGTTTGAAAACTTCAATTTTGATAAACTTAAGACTCTTAGAAATTCTAGGAATCAATCTTGAAAGCACAAAAACCTAAGAAGTGAGTATATGTTTATCGAAAATGGATATTAATTGCAAAAGTTATGTCCTAAAATCCCTAGTTTTATTATTTAGACCTTGAAAATGCCTAAGTACTAGCCTGATTAGATTTTAAAAAACTATTAGCAACATTGTAAGTCATGAAACTATGAGACTAACTCTATCAGATGTTGAGTGACCTTAATTTATTATATTTACTAAAATAAATTTAAAGTATAAGAATATAAATGTAAGAATATAAATGTTAGAAGTCCAAAACCAATTCCATGAGCATTTGAGAGTTTCATGTGAAGCCAACTTTGTCTATAAGCTTATATTTACTACTCTAAATGTTAAGTATAAGAAAATTAATGTAACAATATAAATGTAAACTTATACTTAGCATTTAGAGTAGTAAATATAAGCATATGGACAAATCTGGCTTCACGTGCAACTCGCAAATGCTCATGTAGATGGTTTTAGACTTATAATAAAGAAACACATATGCATTGTATAATATATTATATAATGTGTATGCATTATTTGAGTTTAAATTTAAAATTGAGCCTTTAGTCTTGAAAATAGATTGGATTTCTGAGCTAAAGGCTTGAGACTATGCATCTACAGCCAAGACCAAGAGTTTTAGGAAAAACCCAAAATATTTCCACTTCAATCTACAAATATGGTATGGATTTAGACATCAAAATTCAAAAAATTATTACTATTATGATGAGCACATTATCCTTTTTCTAAATGTATGATTTTTATAATGTTTGGGCTATTCTTAGGGTTCAAACTATATTTATTTCTAAAAACACATTTTTTAGGCCACTACATGCCACACCCATAAATGCCTATTCATGTTTATCAAATTTATTTTTCATTGATCCAAGTGCAAAAAAATTTGGTAACAAACTAGGCCTAATTTTACACACATTAAAAAAATCAAATTTCATTTTTTTGAGGTAGTTAGGTTGGTTCGCATGGTTGGATATGCATTTTTTGTCAATTTTTAGTATATACTTAATTTAAAAATTAATAAAAAAATATTCATTGAAAAAATAGAAAAAAAAATTTATAACACACTAGAAGATCTTATCTAAATATTCACCAAAGGGTTCTAACAATATTCAATGATTCTAGAAAAATGGTGGGCCACACAGAATGGAATAATTCAAATTTTCTTAAAAAAATAGGAGGTCCTATTCAAATATTAGATGTTTGAGCTATTTATACTTAACCATTTTTGAAACAAATATTTTTTTCGTAACTAGACTCAAAATGGTGCAATTCATGATTTTATATCATCTTCAAATTTTGAGTGTAGCCATCTCTAATTATCTATAGAAGTTCATATTTATAAAATTTTAGAAAAATTATGTCCATGGGTAGGCCCTTTTTTGTCCCCCAAGTTGGTGCACTTACCCATCATGTACATGTTACACACATAAGGCAAAGGGACACAAATAATAAGCAACAAAGTCATAACATATCGTATAGAAAATTATGTTTTTGAAAAGAAGCAAAAAACAAATGAGATGATTTTACATCAAATATATGTATGAATGTCATTATTCGCAAATAGTATATCCATGTAACATAATGAAAAGTGTGAGTGAATAATAACACACTTTTATGATATATAAATCATCAAGATAAAAAAAGGTTATTGACAAACATAATTTGTTGAACATGGAGAATGAATATATGCAACCAACTTAACCATGCCGTTGAATAAAAAGGAAATACCAACATCAAAGAACCATCTAATTTTATGTCATGCATCAAACTCACATACATTGTGAAAAATAAAGAGTTTATGAAAATTTAAATATTCTAACTAATGAGAATAAAATAAATAATATTTGTAAATAAGTGAACTAGAAACATGATCATGATAAAATTCTCTTGAGGCCTTCATTTTAAAATTTTTAAATTTTTAAATTTTTTTAATTATTTTTCCATGTTTTATTTATTTTTTATTTTTTATTTTCAAATTATTTGAAAGATTATATTTTTAAATATTTTATAATTACTAAGAATCAAGGCTTAAAAATAGAATAAATGGGAGTGATTTGAATAATGAGAAATAAGATTATAAATCATAATATGTCGAGGTAAAATAATATGACCCTAATGTATGTGTAAAATAATCTTAGTAATGTAGAATAAATGATTGAAATGGATAATACTCTAAATGCCTCCAAATTTGAAAATGACCAATTGTGCTTATGTAGTATATAAAATTATAAATATGTGATCATGCAAGTGAAATAGAAGCCATAGCATGATAAATATGCAATTATAAGTGGAGTGCCACAAATAATGTGCATTGAAAGTATTGTAAGATAGTTATTTTGGATCGTTAAAATTGGTTTGAAAATAAGGACAAAAAGTGCCTAAAATGAAAACAAATCCAATAAATATAAGATAGATAATTTAATATGTGATATAACAAGTAGCAACAAAGTAAAATAAATCAATTAATTATTATGATGAGTGAGAAGTGCAGGGGAGAGCATTTTGAATCTAGTTATAGGAAGAAAGGATTTTAGGGTGAGGATGAGGATTCAGATGATCTAGATCCATATGAGAAGGGACTTGTATGGGCTTGTAAATTATTTGAATATAGTTTGGGGACTATGATTTTGTTTTGTCACATAACCAAGATATTTTTTTCTTTTCGTAGGGTAGAATTATATGTTTACAGTAGCAAAGTAACCTATTCTGGAGAATTTTTGGGGTTGACAAGTTTGGCTTGTGATTTGTTCTGAAGGATCATCTGCCTGGAAAAATAAACCTTAGAATTTTTTGGGTGGGACTTGAAGGTATTTGTTATTTTATATCTTGGAGTGGGAAGGATTTCCCCTTTTGGTCTATTCCATTGAGTCACATATTTATCAGGAATAGATGACATAATTACCCCTAGTACCTATCATTATGTGCTCTATTCCTGATAAATATGTGACTCAATGGATGTATGTTCAAATACCTCATCATTACAATGATCTCCCTTAGTCAAAATATAATGCACAACATTAGAGGAGATTGGTGTTGTAGTCATTCTTGGTCTGCTATGTGAGACTTTGTGCTTGACATGTTAGAAACATTCCCTATAAAGATATCTCCTTTTTTTGAAAAAATAATGAGTGTTGTCCTATGTCGATGATCCATCTCCATTTTAGTCTCCCTAGGATTTCATTCAAATGGTTATTTGTTGGAAATGGGTTTGAAGGTATTAAGATGAAACTAAATGAACTTATCAGTTACCTAGGAAGGGAAGAGTATTTATACAATGTGTATCATATATCTCCTATTCTAGGCCTCAAGAGAGAGGGAATTTTTTCACTTGAGAGTTCAGACTCACTTTCTACCTAGGCTAAGATTAGACCCATGTAAATTTTGGTATGTTTTGATTTGATGATTTGTTAAAGACCTTCATGGTGAGTAGGGATCTCTTAACTTATTTCTAGTAGTGTTTTATTCATGTCAGACCTAGTGGGGTAGCAAAAATGGAGTTTTTTATTTTCAATATTCCTAGAGACCTAGACCTACAATTATGTCCAAGCTAGTTCTTGATCTAGTCAAATCAATTTGCTAGTCTTTTACAAACTTTCTGGTATTTATAATCCTTTGGCCTCTTGATCTATTAGCCCAAGCTAGATTTTAGTCTAGCCAAAATTATATCTTATCAAAATTATGTCATGTTGGGTCCATTAGGGATCTAAAGGATTTTTCTAGAGACCCAAGCCTCGTGCTTCTTCAGTCCAGGATGGTTATCATCCCATGCAAAATTGATGGATGATTTTTTAATGATTGGGTCCTACTATGGACCCTCAGGGTTTCTTTCTCTACATGTGGCTATAAAGTGGAGATGTACACCTCCTTTTATGTCTAATGTGATTCTTAATATATCAAAAACCATTTTTTTAGTCTCATGGGGACCTCGATGGTATCTTGATACCTAGGCCTCAGTTTAGCACATGATGGTTTATGATCTAGCCAAAGCTAGCTAGTTGTCATACCAATTAGTATTTTTTCTTCATTTGTTATTTTAAAATCCATTCAAAATTAGATTCTACTTATTTTGGTTAGGTTGTCATTATACTCCTAGTCAATTGTCTTTGTCTAGAAGGAGACCTAGTCCTCTTGAGGTTTCTTTTGATGGGATCATTTTTGTAATCATAGTCAATTATTTATGTCTAGGTAGAGATCTAGACCTCTTGATATGTTTGGAGATGGTACCCACACCATTTATTAAAGGTGATTTTACTATAATATAAAAAAATTAAAATAAAAGAAGCTATGTAAAAAAATGTAAATAACTATCCAAAAAAATTGGCCTAACTAGTGGGTTGGAAGGAAGTAGGAGGTTATATCCAATTAAGTAGTTAATTAAGATGATGCACATATGTATACCCAACTAAATAGTATTAATGAGTGACTTCATATGAGAAATATGTTATAGATGTTCATCTATTATAATTAAATTTTTTTATCATGAGCAATATACCTCTCTATTATACATATTAGTTGTGTCATTTCAATGATATTTTAAATATTCATTACCATGATCATAATAATCATCATAGGAGATAACAAACATATTAAGTTATTGTTGTAATTTTGATATGTTATTTTGATCATACTTTTTATCTATATATGAAAAACTAATTTTCCATATTATGATATTGACCTTTATCATCTATTAATATTCCATTAATTGTATTTGTTTGAATATTAGCTAAAGATATATTTTATTTTTCTGCATTTTTATTTAAATGTGTTCCTTATTATGAAATATGATTGAATTTTTATTCATGATTGAATGCAATACAACATTTTTATAGTCAATTGTTACTCCTATTTATTTTAACCATTATCCTCCAAGCATGAAATTATATTACTCTTTTGAATAAAATAATAATCTTAACTCAAAGAATCTCACACATGTTGTAGATGCACTATTTCAATTTATGTGTTCAAACTTACGTAAAAGAGATGAAATAAATGAAGTAGAACAAACATTTATTTCCTAATAATCCACAACATTGACATCAATAAATTGCTTTCCATCCATGTGAGTCATGATAGTGATAGTGTCTTGATATGAGAAATGGCTTGTATTTTCTCCTTTGGAACCTTACTTGTAATATTAACTTTTATTATGAATCTCTTTATTTCTAAAATCATTTTATAAATCATTTCTTAAATATAATTTTTTTCTTAGGTCAAAATTGTTTTTAAAAATTCTCTTTTTGTAATTTATCTCTTTGTACCATCTCCTGTCATAACTTTTGTAACCTTTGTTTCTAAAACTTTTCATTTGTATTTTTTTTAGCTTTTTTACAATCTCACTTTTTCATCTAGTAATTTTTTAATCTCGTTTTCTCTAATTTTTCATTTTGAATATTTTCTTACCTTATTTTTTCTATTTTTAACTTTTTTTGCTTTAAATTTTCATTTTTATCCATACTTGTTGTCTTTGTTCCATTTTCACTATTTTTATTATTTACACTTGTTATATTGGCACTTTTTCCTTTGGAGATGCAATTATAATGTTATTTAGTTGCTTTATTGATATATATATATTAGAGGGCCACAACTTTCAATGATACTTTGTATTTTATTCTTCAACAATAAACAAATAGTTGTATGATTGACATGTATCTATGATATTCATAATAGTATTTCAATAATTTTAGAGGAGGAATACAAGGTAATGTAATAATTTAATTTCAAATATTTTATTTTAAAATCTCACTTAAAATTTTATTTGCCTTTTATACTATTTATCAATCAATAATTCTAGACATATGTTGCTTTTGAAACACATTATAACTGGATGAATACATTGATATATGCCTAACACTAACATACTCTAGATTCATTCTATATTTATTATTATATAGGGTGATATGATATTTGAACTAAAATATTAATGTCTATTTTATATCTATTCTATTTACTTTCTCATAGTGATGAGTTGATCTTGAAGAGCTTAGAAATCACAAACCCTAGGTATTTATGATTGAATATGCATACAAACACTATAAAGAGGAGAAATGAGATGATTAATGATATTAACATATTTAGTTTGAATATAAATTATATATAAAATGTATTTAAATACATTTCATGCGATAAATAAAGTTTTTAATACTGGTAAATAATGTTTCATATATAGTAAAGATAATTAATATAAATACAAAACAACAAAAAATAATGTATAAAGGGTGATCTAGGTAAGGGATTGAAAGATTATGTGGGTTCTCAAATATATTTTATAATTTTTAGATGATTTTTATCTCAATGTCTTATATCATTAACTACAAAGGATAAATTATTTCCTTTAACTCACTATCTCATCTCTAAAGGTACAGTAAGAGTAATTTCTTTAGGTGATATACTTATCTCAAATACACCATAAATCACATGGATAAAGAAGCTTCTTATGGTATAAACATTATATCCTAGGCATTTATAATATATTGTGAGGTAAGGGGAAACTTAAATCCATGTACAATGTTCTCTAGGTCCTAATAGTTAGGAAAATATCACCCACTTCATAGTTCAAGTAAAACATGTCACCCCTTAGCTAAAAATGATAGTTCAAAATGTATTTTTTAAACTGTCTGAACATAGTTGGTTATAAAAAAATAATAAATCGAAAATAAAACTTGAAATATTATAGTGTATATAGATCAACAAAATTCAAGTTGAGTTTGAAAGAAATGCTTCAACGTTATATTTTATATAAGGTGAAAAAATTATTCAATGTTAGATTAAAATTGAAGGTAAAAAAAATTTGGCTTGTGTTGTTGGATTTATATCCAAATTTGAATGTTATTTGTTTTATTACAATAATTTATATTAATTTCTATGAAATTCTAGGACAAACATCAAGAAAATAACAAGCAGTGTCTTAATAAAAAATTAAGTGTTCACTAGAATGTTTGATTCTTACTTTGATTAATACAATAATGTAATAAAAATTAAACTATTTGAATTTTATTCATATTTATAAAGTATTAGAAATCTGAATGTAAAACATAGAAATTTAAAAAATTAAATTAAATAAACTTTGTAAATAGTAACTTTCAATGAAATATGAAAACTTAGCTTAAACTTAACTTATATTGAGTGTGTGGGTAGATATTTTATGTGGAAATGATTAGAAGGATCTATAAATCATGTAGAAATAGAAAATAAAATTCTACAATTCATTAGGATATGCATATGCTTGATCTATAAACAAATAGATTTTTTACTCTAAAAAATTTACTTATTAGATCTTTATAGGCATATTTGTGTAAATGCCAAAATTTAACTCTAGAAGTATGATCAACTAAAAATAATGTAATGATAGTAATAATGAACACTGCACACAAGTTGATAATGGAGTTTGGTAGATGCTTACATCTCTAGGTTCTCCATGAACTCAAGTTCTAATCGGTCTTGTAGAGACCTAGACTAGTCTTGCAAGGATTACACAATATTCTAGCATGGCCTCCCTACTTCACACCTTCTTGTTGACTTCTCTAATGCATGGCCTCCAAGAGACACTACACAAAGTTATGTTAGAATAGGAATTAGTCATTATCTCCATAAAATTATCCTCCTCCATGGCCTCAAAGTAGTGCTAACTCCTCCAATAGAGTTATTATTACAATACTCAAATTAATAACACCTTGCCAATAATAGAGAATGGAAACTTTCATAGGTCAAGAATGCAATGAAATTGAGACCTTGCCTCTCAAATAATCTCAATGAGAGCTTGGAGTGATTTTTTAAGTGTCTTGGAATTGTCTTGGAATTATTTTGGAATGAGTTTACAAATGAGGTTCATGGGTTTATATAGTTTTTCAAAACCCAGCAATTATGGTTTTGTTCATTATCTATCACCATGTACAATATTTAATTTAATATTATTATCCATATCTCCCAAAATGGTGCATAATGAGGGTCAATGGGTCAAACCACTCTTCATATCTTTCTCTTTGGATAAACCTCCCATGCATTTCTATGGCAAATATCCCACATTTTTGGGGAAAGAGATATTCATGGATTTAATCCCATTTCTCAAGCCTTAGGAAGTGGGATTTGTATAAAATATTTTAGAGATATTGTGGACACTCCAAAGGAAATATATTAGTCCACATGTAAGTAATATATTGGACCACATGCATGTTTAGTCACCGTACATACATATTTTTTTCCTATTTCCTAAAAACTTCAATAGGCCATAACTTTTGCATATGGACTCAGAATTAGTCCATGACTCACATGGATTCTAGGTGGTTGCATGGGTCTCAGGAGGATTATTTTCACTTACCTCACCTCTTCTTTTGTCCAAAACTTGGTAGCAAAGTAGACCTGAGGTAAGGAGGGATGTAGCACTAGGTTAGTCACAGGGACACCTCTCGATCAACAAAAAAATGTATCAAAAAGTCTGTGATGAGTTCTACACCATGGAACTTGTTTTAAAATATTATAAGACCATCAATTTTTCCATTTTCACCATTTTTGACTATATATTGACAAAAATTTGACCAATGATAAATGAGCATATGATGTCCATCTTTTCCATTCCAACAATTACGAAAATGCTATTGATGATCTATACATAATTGAACACATTTAAAGAAAATGAGGGAACATATAAAAATATCCTCTAGATCATGCCTCCCCACTGATAAGGCTTTTATTTCATTAAAAGTTGAAAGATTCATTTTCTTGGTACTAAGTTTAGTTCTTTGTAATGCCTCATGGAGATCTCTGCAATGGACTATGTGGCCTCTAAAACTGCTATTGCAATATGGGCAAGCTACATCATTACTTTCCTATATAAAATCATCAATTCACTACAAACACAACATGACACAAAATGATCATTTTGACAAAGACATGTCAATGTCAAAGAGATAAGTGTTTTACTAATTTAGTGATCTTCTAGTAAATAAGCTATCATTTTAATGTGGGTATTATTGTCATCAAATTGTGCTCCCTAGGACATTATATAAAGCACCTAAAATTTGATGCAACATTGAATCATCTCTGATGTTATGGGTGAACTCATAAGAGAGATGAGTCTCTAGGATTGAAAGGGATAGCTCCCTAGATATTTATTGATGTAATTATGCTACTATAATTGCCTACTATTGGTGAAAAGGGAGAGAAGATGCATAAATCCAACCTATACTAAGATGTGATAACAAGAGTTGTTTCCATTCATACACTTAATATTTGCATAATGGACTAAGAAACTCAAACTAGCCTTAAACCATCAATGGAGCTCCCTAGCATTAGTAATTTCTCATGAAGGCAAGTGAAGGCAAGGTCAGATATGACACTACCAAACTCATACACACTTCAAGTGTCTACTTCAGTAGCATACACTTCATGGAGCCGATTAGGATAGAATTTATTTACAACCACACATTTAAGGATTGTATGAAAACAATATGAACTTAATTTATACTTTTCCTTCAAGATGGATCACTTTAAACACACAGTGTACATAGAATTAGAGTATAACCAGATTACTTCTCATTAGCTTAAGTGAAAATCAAGGTATAATTTGTTTTAATCCAAACTAATGGCCAAAAAGGCCCAATTTATATAACTTGGAAGGAGAGAGGGAGAGAGAGAGAGAGAGAGAGAGAGAGAGAGAGAGAGAGAGAGAGAGAGAGAGAGAGAGAGAGAGAGAGAGAGAGAGAGAGAGAGAGAGGGGTGGGGGGTTGGGGTTGAAAAGACATAAAGGCATATGTCACCAAGTGAAAATTAGTTACAATTGCATGTATATGAGAGGTGGTGTGAGTTATTCTAGGTCAAGGGGCACACTTGTCAAAATATATCACCAAGAAGGTGAAAAGTGGCAAAAAACTACCAATTTTGTGTAAGAAACTAACTACTTAAGTTGCCTTCTAGAAATCCTCTTTTCTATACAAAAAATGAAGTCTGGTTGTTGTTCAAGACAATATGGGTTACAAGAAACCTCATCCATGCATTTTTTTAGTCTTTGATCATTCCTATTATTCTGAACATGCACAATCATCTCAAGGAGTTTTAAAAGGCCTCTTTTCATTCCACTTTTCTCCAATTTGCATTTATAACTCATAAAAAATAAAAAATAATCCATGAAAAAGAGGTAATGACACTTTTCTAATACTTCCACATCATTAGTTTGAAGAAAAATCCTTTAAAAGGCTTCCCTATTTACTTTTCACTACTTTTCCAAATGTTCACTAGTTTGGCTCACTGGACTGGCTGAAATTGATGGCCTAATTGGGGTACATAGATGATGTTTCATGAAATTAGATGAATTTTAGGGGTTATGTCAAGATAAAATATTTATCTCAAAGTTTTTTTATCTCCTAATTTGTATTTTAGCTTGTACACCACTCAAAATAACTAAAACAAGCCTTGTTTTCCTCTGGTCCATACAATTTCATACAATAAAAACATGTGTGTGGAATCCTATGAGAGTCCTTTATCATCTATAGGTGACCTAATGGCCATCCCATTTCATTTTGATGCTCAAAATTGTCAACCTCTCCAATTAGGTTCCAACAAGGGTTTAATGAGGGTTTTGAGAGGTCTAGACTCTTAACCTTTGTTCATAGGCATTTCACATTGAAAATCCCTCAAAATTCCATTGAAGTATCCATAAATACCTTCAATAAATCTCATAAATGTCTCAATTTCCCATGCATTAGTTCATGAATGTTGTAAGTGATGGAAGTTGACCTTCGAGCTCTATTTCTTGTATTTTATGAGGGGTTTGGTCCATTCCTAGCCAAAATGGGTTCTTGATGAGTTCCTTGGCCAAAATAGAGTTGTGTCACCTCAGTATATGCTCCAATAATATGATAAAACTTATATTATATCTCATCTAGAGATATAAACATGAATGGATCCTTCTTAAGATTAGGCCTAAACCTTATGCAAGGAGTCTGCCTATAAACTTGTGTTCAAAAATAACTCTTTACTGACTATTTATTTAATTTTATATATTATACACCTAAAATATGATTTTAAAAATATTTTAAAATCATTATAGGAATTTCCAAAATCTATAACTAAGGATGAGAGTCTATTTTGCCTCTTACTCTTGAATCTGCCTATGGGGTTTGAGGGTAACCCTCCTTATATAAGACATCCTATTTTCCCCAAAAGATTAAATAAAAAATTTTCAGGTTTAAATTGATGTATTAAATCTTATAAAATCATTACTTGGAATTTTATTGACCTCTGGTTCATGATTTGACCTCTTTTCATCAAAACTATCCCCTTGTGCAAGGTAAACATGACCCTACTCTGAGATAAAATAAATAGGGTTTTCTTGGATAGATAATAAAATAAAATAATTTTTGTGTGTATAAAGGGTTGATAGGGTGATTCATACTAAATTTTATCTTCTCATTTGAAGCAAAAGGTCTTTGACTTGCCCAATTTTAACACTAAACTTTTCAGGATAGACTGTGTGCAGGGGTATTGAATGTTGACTAAATTTTGCTTGTTTGGAGGGTTTTATTTTACCATATACTCATGGAAATTGTTTCCTATAATTATATTCATCATATATAATTTCTCCTAATAATCCTTCCATTATTTTTATTCCTTCAACCTTCTATATACTCCTCTAAATACAAAATTAGGCTTAGTTGTTGTTTGATTGAGACAACCTTTTTGGTCCTTCACACGTGTTGATGGATATATATGCACTTAGCCATGTTAAAAAAAGTTTCCTTGACGTTATTATACATTTTTAATGCCAATATCCACCCATATAGTATCTTTTTGGCACAAAGGGAACCCCATTTCTCACCCACTACCCATACCCTGTTTGACTGTGTTCCTTCCCAAGCCTGTAGATGATTGGGAGTGTTTGAAACTTTTTTGATGATAAATTATATCTACATGAACATATTATAATCAATATACCATTTTTAATCTTTTAGTCACCTTGAAAACTCAAAGCAAGGTTAAAACCTCAATCTTTTGCCTCATTGTCCACTCAGATTGAGACAAAAATAGGATTTTGCTAGTAGGTAAGTATTGAGTGTGTTTGAGTAGTTGATAAGATGATGAATCAAGATTATATCTTTTAGATGAGTTTATATAACCACACATTTATTTGAGATCACCTATAAAGACTTAGGAACTTTTACAAGTGGCCCCAAGCTCCTTATTCTTAATTTGTGACCTGTAGGTGGTCTTGCTTATAGGTGACTATCATAGTCAAGCCTGTAAGTAGAGTTTTAGGGTGAATTTGTGAATATAGGAAATATTTAGGTCCTTATAATTCTTCTTTTACTTCCTAGTAAGTCCATTAACCTTAATTATCTCTTTGATCCATTTTAAGAAAATGAAAACCCAACCAATTTGCAACCTCTACCCTCTCTCCCCTATTATATGAATAGGGTATGACCTCTAAAGGTCATTTCAAATGCAACCCCTTTGGTCATCAAACCAAGTGTTCATAACTGATTGGTATGACCCTTCAAATTTTTTCCAAAACTTTTACAAGTCTTATCACTTTTACACATAGTTCAAACATCAAATTTATCTTGGAATCCTATAGATAGCATTGCTTACTTTCAGTATGTTTTAGCCATTTTGGGGGATCTTAAAACTTATCTTCCACATAGTATATTGTCTTCAAACTTTGGGATATCCTTATTTGGTATAGGTAATATATTTCCACCAAATTTTAAGACTCAAATCCTCTTATATGTGCACTTAAAGAGGCCTAAAAAAACCCCTCGGGCCTATGTTTGATCATTTTTGAGGAAGAAGGCCTAAAACACAATCCAACTTCCAATTTGATCTTTTTCCACCTTTCTTATCAAATAAGATCACAAATAGGTTTGTATAGGCATTAAATATGGAAATTAACCTCAAAATGGTTTGATCATCCCATTGTAACTCTTCTAGAAGAGCTATATATGGCATCGGTTGTAGATGACATTATCCTTTCACAAGCATAACTAAGACCTTTCTCTAAATTTTCTAGTTTGTAGCATATGTGTGCCTTCTATCAACACTTAAACGTACATTATTAGTCCCATAATGTTAAGGACCATATCAAAGCTTTAAACTTGCATTGATGATGTCAGGATGGAGGAAGATGAAGAAACAAGATCCTGCAAAGCAACCAAGATGATTGTTGGTGTAGACTATGACATTTTACATGCATGAACAAGCCTAAAAGGTATTTCATTGGACACTTTAACTATCAAAAACAATAATAATAATTAAAAAAAAATTAAAATAGTTTTGAAACACTTGAATCACATAAATCCATCCATCCAAAATAAGAAATCCTGAGATAAGCTCAAACCGTGACCCCCTCATAGTTGAACATGCATAAAAGGCTACCTGGGATCAAATTAATGGTTCATAAAGGAGGATGAACCAAATACCAAGTTATTGTTATGTAATTTAATATTATTTATATTAATATGTACCTTTAGATTAACTCCCTCACATTCCACTTGTACGATCTATACCATATGCTTGAAGTTGTTTTTTTTTGTTTGCCAAGAGGAAAAAGAAGAAAATGAGTTACAGATGAAAATTTTCATGCCATATATGAAAACCACACATTTATATGACTTTTTAGGAGGCAAAGAGTCACACCACCATGTTTTTCTAGTGGCATACTTCCCAAGGAGCTAAACAAGTGTCTTTTTCTCTGTCTTTGGTCAAGAAAACTGCCCTTTTGTAAAAAACTACCATTTATTTAGTTATGTTAACTTCCTAAGACTTATAATGACATAATTTACATGAAATAAGCTTTTTTAACTTGTAAAAATCCCAATAAACCTATACAAAGCATTAAATGCACTTAAAATGGCCTTTAAATGACCAAAAACTGATAAATAGACCTAGGAGACTAATAACCAAAGGTAACATAACATGAAATGGAATTAATTGAGCCTTGAAATACCTTATAAAATCCATTTAAATCCCATATAGACCCAAAAAAATAATTTTTTTGCCTATAGGTGCCCTACTTTGACTAAAAAATCAAACTTGGTCAACAATTTTGTGACTCATGGGGGTAGTATGCCTACTATACTAGCTAGACTAGTAGCCTTATTAGGTGATTGGGTTTAGGACTCATATAAGGAATATAAACAATAAGGGGACTTGACCATTAACCAAGATAACTAGTGACTACCTCAAAAATATAAAAGAAAAGGACACACATAATAAAGAAAGACAAACACACACAAGACACACACGTGCTCAAGACACTTAGGAGAAACAAAAGACAAATACTATATACAACTAAGAATCTAATCATGATTTCCCTCCTAGGTCAAAGGTAAAGGTTGATACTCTTATTATCATGTATCAAGAAGGGTTGAATGAGGCATATAGAATCTTGAACTTTAGCATCGTTGCCTCCAACTCTTTGATTATGTTTGCCAACTTCATTGGCATGATCGTCTATGAAAACTAGGTAGATCCAAGCAAATTGATCAAGGAAAAGAACTCTCTTTGTGCCCAAATATGTTAAGCATGAAATATATTGAGAGGGGGTAAATCAGTATATTATATATCTTTTACTTAATCTGATTTCTTTTCTTTAACCACTTAATCACACATTCAAGATATGTAATAAAACTGAAACAATAATATGAACCACACAGGAGAGACAGAGAGAGATAGAGAGAGAGAGAGAGACCATATTTTTATGTGGAAACGTAAAGTGGGAAAAACCATAGAGAATAATCTCAAGTATATGAATAAGCACCAACCCAAATTACAAAGTTTTCAACCACCAATTTGTAGGAGCACCAACCCCTTTATTGAGCACTAACACAACAACTATTTGTGATAACCAGCCCACATGAGCACCAACCCCTTTCAAATATTTTTGAGTACCAACCCATAGGACCACCAACCCCTCTTGTGTATAAAACACAACTATCTCTCAATGTTTTTTAGTCAACAAATGATATAACTCTACAATATTTCATGCTTTTCTCTTCTCTAAAACAACTACAAACCATGCACTCTCTTGAATATTACAAATGGATTTTCAAGCCTTTATTTATATGTTTCCAAATGAACTTTGGAATTTACCCTTTATGACCATTCGATCCTCATAGAAAATGGCACCAAACATGCATGACCCTTCGTATCCTTGCACTTGAAAAGTCACATTGTGACCCTTCATAAGCAAGTGCATCCTTTCCTCTTTTGTCTTTATCTTGGTGACTTTTCATATTCCTCAAGGTGTCCCTTAATGGAAAAATGTGACATACCCTCTTTTGTCTTGACATGGTGACTCTTAGAATTCCTCAAGATGACTCTTCATGAGAAAATGCCTCCCATTCCTCTTTTGTCTTTACTCCATGACTATTTGACTTCTCTATGGGCCCTCTTTTGACTTATATGAAACCAAAAATAGATTCATTAATATTAAATAAATATTGAGACACATTAGCTAAGATATGAATATTAAAAACACCATTAAATGCAATTAGGCATTTATCACCACTACTAGACCTTTGACATTAATGACAATATTTCCAACAATCTCCCCCTTTTTCATTGATGGCAAACTCAAAATGAAACTACTACATCCTAAGACATGCACTGCACGTGCCAACCTATATATACTACCATGTGAAAAATATATAGTAACTCCCCCTTATTGTAGTAACTTGTACCTATTCCCTATACCTATTCTACACCTATTTTTACACCTATACCTATAATTTTACTTATTTCTATTCTTGTCCCCCTTTGACATCTATGGTAAAGAGCTTATCCTAAAGCTAACACTTGGCTCTCCCTTAACTGATGTTGATCCTTAATGGTAGGAAGTAAAATAAATTACTCCCAACTTCTCCTATAGATACTCAGATGTGTCTTTTGGTAGTGCCTTTGTGAAAATATCTACAATCTACTCTGAGTACTGATATATTTCATCTTAACCTATTGATCTGTAACCTACTATCTCAAGTGATATATAATGGTAATATGTTTTGTTCTTGAATGCATCATTGGATTGTTTGAAATAATAATAACACTTGTTTTATCATAAAAAGTAGAAATAGGTTCATCATATTTTACCTTGATATCTTCAAAAGTTTGACTCATCCAAAGCACTTTAGTACAACATAATACCACTACAATATATTTTGTTTTAGCTGTAGAAAGTGATACTCAATTTTTTTCTTGATGAGCCATGATACTAATTTATCACTAATGAAGAAAACTCCTCCACTTGCACTCTTTCTATCATCCAAGAAATCTTCCCAATTTGAATCTATATAAGAAAACAAAATGAAATCTCTAGTTATGGGATACCACAATCCATAATCCAATGTCCCTTTGATATACCTGAATATTCTCTTCACCAATTAAACATGACTATCTTTTGGAGCTGGTTGATATCTTGCAACCATACCTACTACATGCATGATCTTTGGCCTCAATGCTATTAAATATAAAATAATACCAATCATAGATCTATACAAAGATTGATCTGTAATAGGTGAATCTTTATTCTTACTCACCTTATTTCTTGTACTCATTGGTGCGCCAACTAGTGCACAATCCTTAAAACCAAATTTCTTCAATATTTCCTTGGCATATTTACTTTGAGATATGAAAATTTCTTTATCCGACTAAAATATCTACAACCCTATAACAATTATCCAAGCATAGACATCTCAAATTATTTTTTCATATTATCAAAAAATTATTTTGTCATATTTAAAATGTTTCCTCCAAAAATAATGTCATGAACATATACCACAACAATCAATTGATTCTCACCTTTTGTTTTG
>JARHVA010007017.1:580000-587500 GCA_037957365.1 Torreya grandis
AGAAGAGTGTTAGTTGAGCAAAGAAGGCTAGAAGGAAATTCGAGAGGATTGGTCATCATCATTTTCATCTCTTCACACTCTTAGCCCTCTTGAATTTTCTTCTAGCCTTCTTTGCTCAACTAGCACTCTTCTTACCTTGATTATTCCATATGACCTTGAATATATATATATATATATATATATATATATATATATATATATATATATATATATATATATATATATATATATATATATATATATATAATTCAAGGTTATATGGAATAATCAAGTTAAGAAGAGTGTTAGTTGAGCAAAGAAGGCTAGAAGGAAATTCGAGAGGGCTAAGAGTGTGAAGAGATGAAGAATTGGTCATCATCATTTGCTTCGAAAAAATGGTGTCTTAATGGATCAAATATATCATGTGGATGAGTTGGTTATGAGTTATTTAAGGGGTGTGCCTCCTTGGAAGTGGGTGCTTCCTAAAACCTAGCTGAGTTGGTGCTTATCTAATTGGGGTTGCTGCTCCATGTGAAGTGGGTGATTCACTAATATATATATATATATATATATATATATATATATATATATATATATATATATATATATATATATATGGGGGGAGGGGGACGGGAGGGGGTTGGGAGCGAAATTAGTCTTTTATAAATTTCTTATCAAATCTACTGAGGATATCATGAATTATAACATCAACATGTAAATCAATCAATTCATAAATAATGAACTATACAATCATGAGGCAATACTGCATAAGTAAACACACCATATATGTGAGAAATCCTCAAGGGGAATAAATCCCACTTTTATATATATATATATATATATATATATATAAAAGTGGGATTTATTCCCCTTGAGGATTTCTCACATATATGGTGTGTTTACTTATGCAGTATTGCCTCATGATTGTATAGTTCATTATTTATGAATTGATTGATTTACATGTTGATGGTATAATTCATGATAGCCTAAGTGGATTTGATAAGAAATTTATAAGAAACTAATTTGGCTCCCAACCCCCACCTGCCCCCCTCCCCCCATCCTCTCAATCATTTTTCTTCCAACAATTTACTTAAATCAAAATAAAAACAAAATAGAGGCCAATAAATGACTTTATGTCTTCCAAGTGTAAAGAATGGTGCAGAATGGGAAAAAATGATTCTTTAGGGTGGATATTTTTATAATGCTCTTTTAGAGAGCTACATGTATCTTTATGTGGAGACATGTTATTTCCAGATTGAAGAAAATAAATTCAAATAAGTTGGTGAGACTCTTTGGTGGTGTTTGTATATATTTGAAAGTCCTTTTTGTATAAATTTTTTAAATCTATTGGTTAACATCAATCAATTGAAATTATACATTAATTTGACTATATGTAACCTATGGTATTTCCAAATTTTATTTCTACAATAATTGTAAAATATTTATTGATTTATATGAATCTCTTGGTGTTTTATCTCATTAAAACCTTGTACTAAGTGTGTCATATCTGGTTTGTGAAGAGAATTTATGATGCCAAGCATGCCTTTTCTTCCCAAAAACCATGTTACTTCTATTTTAGTTATTGTGTGAGATGAAGGTTTTCTATTTCTACTATTTATTCTCAAGTTGTCCAGGTGGTTCTCTGTGTTTATTTTATTGTGGGGTTTTCCCTCTTTTTATTTTTTGTTTATGTTTTGTTTCCTCTTATAGTTTTGGGTAAAAATTACACAAAAACCCTCCAAATTATTTGTATCATATGAGGTAACTACACCTCTCAATTATAGAAGAGAATAACCATTCTCTTTGGTGATATCTCCAACTATTGATGAGTTTACTTCATTTCGTATTGGGTAATTCAAAAATCCAAGACAACAAAAGTTTACACTAACACATACATATACGATCTACCTTACATCTTCAAGGAGTGATAACATGGACCTAATTAGATGATGGTAGCTATATCCTTCCTTAGTGTTAAGAGGAATACTAATTTCATTTTTAACAATTTTAAATTTTATAAAATGTGATATAATAATAATAAAGAAAAGACACAAAATGTTAGCATTTTAACCTGATACAATAAGGATATAGAGGTTTTAAACTATTGGGTATATTTTTTGATAATATGAGATAGATACTTCTTGAAACAGAAGATAAATGAGAGGAACCCAAAAAAATTGGGAAATATAATATTTCTATTTCTGTAAAAAATAGTAAATTAGATGAACCTTGAAAAAATAGGAAACAAAAACACAATATATGACATATAGGTATAAATTTATAAAAACTAGTAAAATCCTAAATGCATAAAATCTAAAAAAAAAATTGTAAAAAATATGTTATTTATATATAAACATAATTATGAAAAATATATAAGTAATTTAAATTTTTATCTATTATGAATAAAAAATAGGTCAAACAACATGGAATACTTCATAGGCAAAACCCTAGAATATTCCCAATAAATAATCAACAATTACAATAAGATAAAACTTTATTTCTAAAATAGCAGAGAGGATTTTGAATAACTTAGTATTTTTTATGGAACATAAAAACTAATTAGAAAATAAGTACACCAATTACCTTGTATGTCAATATTTACTAAAAATAATAAATTATAAAAAATGGAAAATCCGTAGCAAATTTAGGCAAATAAAAAGATATTTTTGAGTATAATCACCTAATTATAAAATCACTATGAAGAAAATTAAAATGGATCTATTTGGAAAATGAAATTCACCAATCAAATAAGAAGATTTTGAAAGCATCTAAACATGAAACCTTTTTTACCAGATGATTGTAAAACCATAGCATAAAGTTTCCAATCTAAAAATCTATCATTGAAATCTAAAACCCTAGGAGATTGGAAAGACTGGATAAGGCTAGGTTTGATAAAAAACAATCAAAGGTTAGCTTCACAAAATATTTAACCCTAAAATCTAGATTATGAAATCTAGGGTTAAAGGGGTAGACATATCCTAGTGCATAAGGATGGTATATTATCTCCAAAGTATGCCAATTAATTTTTAAACTTAGATGACCATACAATAAATTTATTATGTTTATAAATTATAAAAATAGAAAGTATAGATATATTATATATTGAAATGATAATGAAAATTACATACTTATCTATTTCTGATGCTAATATAGATCTGGATCTAGAATAATAAGGAATAAGATAGAAAGTAGATTATGGATCAATTATCAAATTATAGATTAAGCACCTATGTTGATTATGGATCAATCCTCTATTATGTATGGTTGTGTCGATACTTTTATCTAATTTTTATGTATGTTTCCTATATATAATACTTGTTGGATCTAGATGAGACCACCTAGAATATTTTAGATTCATTTTTTGCCTTCACTCCTATGTGTTCAGATTTAGATGATGGTTTGTCTCTTCACGTCAAATAGAAATTACCTACTTCTTTACCTTTAATATGAATGTGGAAAAAATGGGTTAGTTAGAAAAAATTATTGAGCTACCCCAAAGCCTTCTAAATCAATTACCATTACCTACATAACTAACACTCCAAAGAGTGGATTTGACTCATGTAGTTATCCCCATATGTCTGGGCTTGAATGTTCATAAGGATATAATATGTGATAATCACTTTTACAACATTGACCTAGCTTGTAAATTATAAAATATAGATCTTAGAACACTCCTTTAGTACTTTAGATATGTAAAAGTGTTATACTTATGACTGATATACAAATAAGGTAAATATGGAAGCTTTGATCATATGAATCCTTAATTGAATGATTTGTGTAAGTTGCCCTGTGAGTTCTTTAGTATGTGTTGGGTATGTGCTAGGTGAGGAATGAATGAGTATTGATCACATATTTATACCAATATTTGATATAAAATATCTCACATAAAATAACATAGGCTGAACATAGGGATACATTTAATTTTCAAATTGGATGAATTTTAGTTCACTGGACACTTGCGTCAAAGTAAGCATCTGATTGGGATGCATTTTTCTAGGTAGTTCAAAAATAGGCAAATGTCCATAGATTGTAGAGATAGAAGAAAAGTAAGTCTATAACATTCTATGTATTATATAAAGTTTGTGTCATAATAATAACATTTTTCATATTAAGAGATAATAAATAGATAGGAGACAACGTATGCAATCCTTTTGACATTAGAAAAGGTATATAACTAAGGGGAACAACCAAGGTCTATATTTTCCAAGTGTAGAAGATTGAGGTGATATATAATTCAAATGTAGTGTTTACAATTAAATACCATAGGATAATCTTGGGATTTACATAAAGGGAAAGGTTCACCAAATGTTTAAAACTAAATTGGGTATGTATAAGATACCTAGGTTTAATAAGAAATAAATGAATAACGACAATGGTGATAAACATATCTATAATAGGACAATTAATATTCAGATCTCATATAATAAATATTTCAAATTTATAATACTAAGATATGCTAAAAATGTAAATTACATCTATTGATTGATATTGTAATAAACTAAAAAATAAGAGTACTTAATTGGTTTACTATACACATGTAGAATTTAACTAAAAAATGATGGAAGTGGCTTAGATTATAATTTCAAAATAGTAAATAGATCAAGATGGTTGCATTAATGGCCTCAAATATCTATGTCAGATCTAGATGGTTGCATTAATTCTAGTATTTATGTCAAACACATGTGTACATTATATAATAATGATTGGATGTACATGTGACCACCTAGAGCCTTTTTGGTTTTATATAATATTTATTATGGTTTTATTATATTATGTGCACACATTGTCACTCATTTTAAAATGATCAAACCCTAACTTCCTCACCATTAGAATACCTATGGGAAAAAGGGTATATTAACACACAGTGTTGACATTCTTTGAGGACCCTTTTATCAATTCGTTGTTCCTACATAGGCAATACTATCAAGAGGGAATCATACTTATGTATTTATCCCTTATGTGTAAGTTTTATGTACATAAGGATGTAATGTATGATACAAAAAAGTACGTCGACTGACTTAAATTATAACATGGAAAATGTGTCTCATGGCCTTCCCTTTTAATGTTTTAGACATGCATAAATACTCCTCTTATGAATGGTATGGAAATATGGATGAATGTCATAGTTTTTCTCACATGAATGCTTGGATAAGTTCTTTTGGTAAGTTTTATTGTGAGCTGTATGGGATTATCAAGGTACATACTAGGGGAATAATGAATGATGGTTAATATTGTCTATGTACCAAACCCTTTTTAAAAAATCTCACACTGAATCACTTAGGATGAACATTATAATATGTTTCATTTGAAAATTAAATGAATTTTGGGCATTGGACATTTAGTGTGAAAATAGAAAATAGTGTCAACATAGGTTTCTAGTTATGGCATAAATGTCTAAGAAGATAGAAAATAGGTATAGGTCTAAAATTGGCAAGGGAGGAAAATTATTAGGTTTGTAGAAATTTTCACAACACAAAAGGATTTGATGTTAGAATAATAGTGTTCAAAATAAGTTATAAGTAATTGGGTATAAATAATTAGTGAATATGGGCCCTTTAATAGTGGTAAGATTTTAGAAATTACAGGTACAACCATGATAAATATTTTCCAAGTGTACAAGTCTGAGTTGATCTAAAAGTCATATTAGTGTCTACAGTTTATATTATAATTTGTGAAGTTATAATTGGTCCTTTACTTATTCTATCTTTAATTATTCATGCTCTTTATATGTTTTATATAATTCTTGTTGGTCAATTCATAAATTTTCTTTTTCCATATGGTTATTATTGGTACTTAACTCTCTAATTTTGTATGTATGGTTTTTAATACAAGGGATGATTTGAGAAGGAGGAATGATATATGGTTTATGTAATTTTGATTAAGGTGGCTTGATTTTTTACTATCTAAAAGAATTACCATATGTGGGAAAATCATACGTGTAACCTTTATGCATGAATTTAAGACATTGATGTAATGTAGATGGAACTATTTACATCATATGAATACATGGTTTCCCCAATAGTAAATTATAATTTAAGTGATTACGCATAGCATGAAATAAAGTATACATTGTTTTAATTCCTAATTATATATCTAAATATATCATTCACAGTACTTGTCTTGAAGAATCATAAAATCCTTTGATAGTTTCATCTATTTTTTGGATGTTATCAATGTTAACACCAAATTAATTTAATAAAGGAATACTAAAAATTTTCACTTAAAATAAACATAAATCAATACTCTTTTGATTTCTTTATGTTACATTATAACTTAGATAGAAAGTGGGAGCTTTACTGTGATTTAATCTTGTGTTGGAAATTATTCCTCTTAAAATGTGATGATATTTTTAGTATCCTTATAAGTGATCATGATAGACGAAAAAGTTACATGTTATTCATCAATAATAATATCTAATGCAAAATATTAAATATCCTTATAAATTGATGAACCTTTGAGTAACTCCATTTTTTAATTTTTTTATCGATATTTTTTAGTTCAACTATGATATCACACCATTTGTAGTGATTACCCTACCTTGAGGGAGGTGTAGGAGGTTGAGAAGGAACATGTTGAATTCCTAAATTATGTTGTATCCTACCTTACTAATTATTAACATGGATCTTAGATTTTAATATAATTCAACAATGAGTAATATGAGTGGGATGGTGACAATTAAGAGTTTGAGTTCTAGGAGGAAAAGTTATGAAAGAAGTCATATATATGTAATTTGTAATTTTATATTAACTAATGCATGTTTTGGTTGGATGTTCAAGCAATAAAATTTGAATACAACTTAATTTTATTAATGCATAAGTCTTATAACATTTTGAATGTATAATTGATTTTGTTCACATGTCATGCTTGAATTTACAAAATCTTGTGTTAATAACGTATGTGATGTGTTTCCTTTTATTACATGAGGATTATTGATTATAATTATTAAAGGAAGACAACAATTAATAAATAGAAAATTTTGAAAGAAAAAATAGTCATATTATATAGCCATATATATTTTTGGTCAGACAAAAAATTGAAATTTAGATGATAAAAAAAGAAAAACAAATTATATAGAGAGTAATAAATTTTATTGAAATTAAAGATCAAAATAATGTTATTTTAGTTTTAGATATCATATCCAAGGTCAGAAATTAAAGTTCTTCTAGTGTATCGATTAAATCTATGTTCAAAATCAAGTTATTTTGGTTCCATATTTAGATCCAATGTCAAAAAGAATTCTTTTAGTGTCAAATGTTCAAGAATCTATCTAAAACATAAGAATTTATTTTTAAATAAATGACTGAATAAAAATAGAGTTCATAATATGTTTTATTGTAAGTTTTAATTAATCAATGAATTAACCTATATCTAAATATATGGTGAAATAGGACCATAACTAATATTATCAAGTATTATTGACCAAATTTGAGTGACTATACTAGTTTGAATGAGAATTGTTTGAATTTTTTTTCAATTTAGTTTCATATTTTCCTATCAATGTTTGGATATAATACAAATTAT
>JARHVA010007017.1:592500-610000 GCA_037957365.1 Torreya grandis
ATGCTATTAAAGATAACTTCTCAGTGTTAAAACTAAAAAAGACATTAAAAAAATAAATAAGACCATATCATAAAGAGAAATGAGACTAGCATCTAACTAGGATATCAAGGAAGATAAATAAATTAGAATAAAAAGAATTAGATCTAACTAAAACATGGTCAAATGGTGTTTCCCTCTCATTAACAAGTGTAAAATGAATTTTTATGGGGCATCAAAAGGGAACCCAGGAAAATATAAAGGAGGATAAATGATAAGGGATACAAATGGAAAGTTGGTTGGAGCCTATCTTATATGTTTTGGGGCCTAAACCAATCACTATGTGAAAGTCTTGGGTACTTCTTGTAACATTCACTTATCTAAAGAGTTCAAAATTACTCATATTTCCATAGAAGGGGACTCTGTAAATATTATCAATTTCTAAAGTACGAAAAGCCACCTAGTTTGACAATTAAATATATTTTAGATGATGGCACTAATATATTAAAACTATTTAGTGATGTAAGAAGTTAACATTTTTTTATAAAAGTAAACAAAGTAACAAATTACCTTGCTAATAAAGGAGTGTCTAGTGAAGGACTATAAATATAGTTTGAAAAAAATCTCTACCTTGCTTAGTGTTAGATATAATAAATGAAGAAGTGAGTTTCCAATATTAGAGGAAGCTTTACTCTCAATCACGAGAATGTGGCCACAACTATTCCCATATTAAATGAGATAAAATAGAGTGATGACATCACATTTGTTAGACCCACTTTAACTGAAGTTGGCATGTATATTTTTTAAGGTTGGTAGTAGTGAAGTTCACATGGTCATTTGGAAACAAGACATCACTATGGAAAAATGAGTATCCCAAAACAACTTTACTAGGTTCATTTTAATCTCAAGGTAAACAACTACTCATTTTTGGTGTTACCATATAAAATATATATATACTACAAGGTTAAGAAGATAAGTGATAGATGAGATTTTATGGATGTAATAAAATTCTTTATAGTGCCAATGAGAGGAGAGATGTGAGGAAAACCCCTCATAATGTGAGGGATTCAAACATAATGCTATTGTGCGGCATATCCTTTGAAAATGATAGTTGGTAAATTATATGGAATATATTAAGTGTCATAACCTTGTTTTGTCCATGGAGTTTGTGAAGTTGTGGGAATCTAGGATTTTTTTTGTCAAAGTTTGAATTTTGAAGTGACGAAGGAAATTATTTTCAAGGCAATTGGTATTTCAAAGAAATTATTGAAGGTTTATATGGATACAAGTGTAAAGAGTAATAAATTAATTTGTTTTTAAAATAAAAATAACAATTAAGTCAATTATGAGATGGTTATCTTAGAGAGCCTCTCCTAAGACCATCGAGTGAAGTTAATCTCCAATTCACCATATTAATTACAATAGAGGGCAAGTATAAAATGTTGAAAACCTATTAATTGAATTTACATAACCATTTTAGACACAAGAAGTTGGTAGGTTTTTAGTTTATTTTATGATTTCTTTATAAATTTCAATCGTTGATGTTGAATCAAGTAATATGGATATCCCAAATCACCAATCCCTTATTTATCTACTAGTATAAAAAGATTAGTCTCAATAAACCAAGTCAATTTCTAAGTAACCCCTCAAAAGGAGTGATTGAAGGGTTAAACAGGGATGAAGGGTGAAAATAATGTCTTACCCATTATAATAAATCTGGTAGGACTAAAAGAGTAAAGCAACCTCAAGTCCTTAGGTCTATTGAATGTCAAGTCCCTATGTCTATTACCATTAAAATACCTTAAAAAAATATTCGTAATTATGTTAAGGTCATTGAGGGAGATATAACTAAAAAACAAGTTAGATAACGTCGCTAAGGACATATAAAAGGAACATAATAAAAAATAAGAAACCTTAGAAAAAGATTCCAATCTTTAGCTGGAATCTCGACATTCTCCAATGATTCTTTAATGAAAATAACATACTAAATGCTTTGATTGACCTTCTCCACTAGAAAATCAATGGGTATTTACCTAAGCCTATGTTGAGAAATTTTTTAATAAAGATAATTGGAATATGTTGAGATATGTTTTTGAAATAAGGGAGGAACTATTTAAGTTAAAGGAGAGGCTTGATCAATTATAAATAGATAAAAATTCAATTAAAGATGATCTAAAGAACGTGATCCAATTTATTAGGACCACCATCATAAACTATGCTACTAACTTTTAGAAAATATAGGAAGATATGAGGCAGAGAATGGAGATTAAGATCTTCAAGCTCGCCCAAATAAAAGAACTAGAAGCTAGGTGAAGAACAATGTAATTGACACTGAGAAAATAAAAAAGGAATTTGCTGAAGAACATTTATAATTTTTGAAGGATGAATGTGAAGTCACTGAGACTCTAAAAGACATTTCTTATTCCCATTGGTGCTTATTTTTTGGCATTTTTTATTTTATTTTTGTTTCATTATTAGTTTGTTTTTAGCTTTCAACTCTTTGTAAGTTTTAGACTATGTCCCTCAAGCTAATTTTTTGTGGTGGTTATTTGGGTTAATTGATTTATCTTGTTAATCTATATTATGAAAGGTTTTAGGCTCTATCAAAAACCTACCTTTATCACATACATACATACATACATACATACATACATACATACATACATACATACATGCATGCTTATAAGAATAAATATAATATAATTACCTTTAATGGTGTGCGTGTCTATACATGCATGTATATATGTACACACACATAATTTATTTATTTTTGTAGAATATGGGGATGGTTTAAAAAATGATGACCTAATTACCTATACAAATTAATTGTTGAGCTGAGCCTTTTTTTGCTCCAATTTGGTACAAAAAATTGTAAATAAAATTAGCTACTCATGTCAGGCATCGACAACGTTGTACTATTAAATTAGATGTGACACTATGAAATTTTTGGTGTAAAAAACACCCAAAACCATCTTTTGGCATGAGTTCAATTTAAATTGTGATGTAAATACTAAATGTAAATTACAGTAAATGTAAATGTACTAATGAATTACACTTATTGGAGGTGGTGTGGATATTCATCAGGGAGGTGATGGATCCTCTAATATAAGTTGTTTGTCTGGTGGAGATCATTACTCTAAAGTAGGGATACCATGCTAAGGCCAGCTAATTATTTTTAAGGAAATACTACTAAAAAAATATAGGAATTTTTTTTCCTATTAGTAGTCTTATATTGCTTTAAATTCTATACAATACATATTGAGAAAAATTAGTAAGAATCTACTAAAGTCTTTTGTTTTAAAAATAAAATAAAAAACAAATTTATTGGATAGAGACTTACAACTAACAACCAAAAAAATTAAAATTATAATGTAAAACTTCAACCCCTATTCCTTCTCACCTCTCAAAAACTTCTTCTTAAATAACAAACGTTCCTTATTTTACAATAAAAATATTATTTTAACTATTTATAAACTTATAATATTAAGTGAAACGACTCTTAACAAAATTATAAAACAACTAACCCCAAAATGAAACCCCAATGTAAGGGTGTAACATGCCATGTGACGATGTGATTATCAAAAGGAGGCAGTACCGGTCGTTGCGGGTCCCATGGTGGTGAAACACACTCACTAAACAGTGGCGATGGCTTAAAGGGTAGAAAAGAATAAAGAGCCAGCTATATATGATTTGTCACAACCCTCGATTAAAACATTTATACGTGTTGAGAACGTCGGTCGTTCGTACCAATGAAAATATTGTAAAAATTTATGGTATGCGAACACTGCTAAGAGACACCCATAATGATTTTCCAATGTTGCAGACAAGGAATGTTAACTCAATCACTTATCACGCAGCACTGTTAGACGTCACATGGAATTTGGAACTACGTTATATTTTATGAGTGCCATGATACCTCGTTGTTTCCTCTCCTATAAAAGAGAAAGTTCATTATTTTTTGATATTTTGTGAGCGATTTTCCAATCACGTACGAATGATACAGAAATTTTTTGATGAATAACACTAGTGAGTATATTGTGGTTTATACAGACTTAGGTGCATATCAAGCGTAACAGTGCATTCTTCAAATTACCTTATTTCACTGTGTACATCATCTGAAGGGAAATATGAATAGAAAAAATAAACAAGAAAACAAGAACTGTTTACCTGGAACTCAGAAAGCTATTGCAATCTTGAAAAACACAATTTTATTCATCTTCTTTTTTCCCTTGATTACAATGTGCGCCCTTAGCGTCTTTTTATAGATTTAAAATCTAAACAATAACTGAAAATAGACTCATCTATTATTAGCTTCAACTACTTAACTAACTGCTTGTTCAAACAAACTCCTATCTAACTGATTGTTAACTAACTCAATTCTAACTGTCAGTTTACTAACTGATGCTTAACAGCTTGCATGCATGAGTGGAGGTGGGAGAAATTATCTCTAACTAACTTGAGTTTCTAACATCGTCGTCTTAGTTCCACAACAAGAGGGAATTATAATCCCACATGATGTCATTTTCTGAGAAGTAATTCAGTGGAGAAGCTGTAACGGAACAAGCAGATGAGAGTGGGCTATCTTGTACCATACTTCCTACGATGTCGCTCAGAGCATTGATATAGAATGAAAACGCGTCGGAATCTTCCTCTTCCTCTTGCAAAGTTAAGGATGCTTGGCAACAATTATACAACTCACTGTAATCCTGATTTTGGATTGTTGGTAGATTAGAATCTGGAGAACTATTTTCTAATGATGAGAGTGGCTGTGCGTTGAAGCTTTTGCCACTGGAAGGCGCTGTGATTTCATCTACTGCCTTGATTTACGGTGCGCATTTTGAAGTTGGCGGCCAGCTACAACTCTGAATTAGCTCTGCACACTTTTTCTTGATATGAGCTTTCCAATAGTTTTTGATCTCGTTATCCGTTCTTCTTGGTAAATTTTGAGCAATTTGAGACAACCTGAAAAAAAAATTTCAAAAAACCCACAACTCATACTAAGCTTCTCGAAACTAGTTTATGCTCAGAAATGTGATGAATAACTGAAAATCGTAGTACCTATT
The DNA here is from genome assembly GCA_037957365.1 of Torreya grandis. Classification (NCBI taxonomy): domain Eukaryota; kingdom Viridiplantae; phylum Streptophyta; class Pinopsida; order Cupressales; family Taxaceae; genus Torreya; species Torreya grandis. Next base: position 597,540 of record JARHVA010007017.1, read on the forward strand.
TCCCCATTTTCATTGCAAATTAATGATAAACTGTTTCTCCTCCTGAGTTATTTTGCCACGATTAAGATCTGGACAGAGATAATTGAGCCATGTCATCCTGCAACTCTTGCCACTTCTCTTCAATCCGGCCTCTTTGGCAACAAAACTCTAACAACCTGCCCCATACAGGCTTACGTAGGCCCTCAGCTTCATATCTTCCCCAAAAGTCCAGGGACCTTTCCTAGTCTCTTCTTCCACTTTTGCACAACCCGTTCTTGCCATTGTTAACACCAACAGCTTAATTTATTTCTTATATAATTCTTGATAGATTACTTCTATATCTATACGGAGAATATATATATAGAAAAAGCAGTCTCTAGTATTTGTTAATACTCTGAGTTCTGGGAAACTTACTATAAGTAGGATACAGCTTGATTTTATTTTTATATGTTTTTATTAAAACATAGCAGACCTTAATGCATGCTTTCTCAGGTTCTAGAAAGGTTTCCATGATATCATACAGTGAATGCTGTCGTACTTCTCCACGTATGTCCAGCAGCATCGTAACCGGTATAAAATTAATGTGAAAGTAGAGCAAATCTGGTCAACCGTCCAACACCTTAACACAATGTGGAAATTCACAACAAAAATAATTTATGGCCCATACCTAATCTATATAAAATTCAACCGTTAAAAATATATGACCTGTGTAGTATTATTTAATGTCAACATTGTCTGCATGTTGTTTTCTCGTTGGGCTTTCATGCATAATGTACTGTAAGGAAACATGACTAAATTCATTTCACTATATAAAGATCTGATTCCTCGTTAATGTTTTGCAATCGATCAACATTTTTAATGAAAATAAAACTACGGGACAAAAGGATGGTATACACTGAGAAGGAAAACTTCATCTTCCACATTAGTGTTTTTTATGTTCTTTGTGGCCCCGTGTATATCTCGATTTGGCTTCCTCAAAAAAGAGGATCATCTTGGGCCCTTAATTCCCATATTATATATCACAAGCATAGGAAGAGTCCTTTTCCAAAACCGCACAGAATATTGTCGTTATTGTCTCCCACCTTAATGAGCTTACCTAGACGCCTATTCATACAAAAAAAGATTATAACAGTACACTGTTCTCGTTGCAGCTTAGTGTTTTGGTGATACGTCTAAAAATACCATATTATAAACAAATCGCTTTTAACAACAATACAAACAAATCATTATAAATTTTTAGAAAACCAGAAGCAGTCTTCCAGGTGGTACCGCATAATCCATTCTGCAACCTATTTTCATATCTATCCTTAAATACTTATGAAGAATCTTAACCAATCATCTGTAGCCACACCTTGGCCCTTTTAGTCTTTTGTTCCCTTAAAAGTAAATTATTACGCCCGTTGCATACCAAATCTACTTATCAATTTTCAAATAAGCATTTTCCCAATTTACTTTAACAATGTATGAAATCGACTGGATATATCGATCTGTCATAAATTAACATTTCGGACTCTAAATGCATTTAAACGTGTTAAAAGGGACAAAAATATCAATTTCTGTTCATTGTCTGCTATTGGATGCGCGTCTTTGTGGTGACTGGACATATGGAATACGTGTGTTGGACAACCCCTTTTGCCATATAACAAAAGATATCATGTGCCCTGTTAAAATTCCAGATGATAAACAAATACGCACCTATCCTTCCTGCCAAGCGTTACAAAATGAGAAGGACATGATATCTTTGTTATATAGGAAACATTGTCATTAGATGTGTCGAATTGAGTGCAGTGTGCAGCCTTTCTAATGGCGAACAGAACGATTGCTCTTGTTAAAGAAGAAGAAAAGGTGAAGAAAGGCCCCTGGACTTTGGACGAGCATATGCATCTTATTTCTTATATCAAAATATATGCTCAAGGGCGTTGGGATTTGAAGAAGCTCTGATACTAATTTGAAAGAAGCTTTGATGTCAATTTTTTTTTTTAAATCTAAATATAAATTTTAGGATATATGTCAAGGCAAAATAAAAAAGAAGTTATATTTGTATATACAAGAAAAATAAACACATAAAAATTAACTTAGTAAAATAAGTCTTGTATTAAAATCCCTAAGCACTTCTGTAATTTTTTTTAATTAAAAAAAATTATAAATAAAGATTAATACAAATATATAGAAAAAACTTCACAATTAGAAGATTCATTTCATCATCCACATGACTCCACTCACATCCAAAAAAAAGACCTCAGATACTCAAATCCTTCTTTTTCTAATGGCTTGGTGAAGATGTCTGCATATTTATCTTCATATTTATAGAACTCCAAATACATATCTCTATTGTTGACTAATTCTTTTATAAAATGATATCTGGTGTCTATATGTTTACTCTTCTTATGAAATACGTGATTCTTGGATAGTGCAATTGTTGAGTTTTTTTCATAGAATATTTGTGTTGCTTCTTCACATTAGTACATCAAATCTACTAAAGTACTTCTCATCCATATTGCTTGACATGTTGCTCTTGTTGCTTGTACATATTATTATTATACCGATGAGAGAGTCACAATGAGTTATTTCTTGGATTCCTATGATAGTTCGCATCTTTCAGAGTGAAAAACATAATTGTATGTAGTTTTACTATCATCAATGTTGCCTATACAATCACTATCCATGTAACCATCCAGTTTGAAATCTTAAGAAGATCTATAAAAAAATCCAAAACATTTTTTACCTAAAACTTATCTCAATATACTTTTTCTTAATTGTGAATGAGAGTCTTTTGGAGACTCCATGAATTTTGAAATAATATTTATTCCACATATTATATTTGACCTTGTGGCTCTTAGGTACATCAAGGTATCAACTAGTCTTTTATATTGTTGGATTAACATTGGATTCATTTTCATCCTTGTTTAACTTCAAACATGTTATAACTAGTGTTGGTGTTGGCTTTCAATTTACCATATTAAACATTTTCAGAATATCTTTAGCATATTTGGATTGAGAAATGAATATGTCACTTTTTAGATTGATTCACCTCAATCCCAAGAAAATACTTCACCTGACCTAGAAAAATCATTTCAAATTATTTTTTAATGGTTCCCTTAAAAAAAACAATTGACAAGTTACCTATGATTATTAACTCATCAACATAAAAACATACAATTATAATTTTAACTTGTTTATTGATCTTTGTATATAGTGTAGGCTCATTGTCTCACCTACTAAAGACATCCTATAAAATATAATAATCAATCCTAACATACCATGCTATAGGAGCTTGTTCAAGTCCATATATCACTTTATTAAAACTTATCCTCCTGACCAAAGATCTTATATCCACATGGTTGATCCACATATACTTCTTATTCTCAGAAACCATTCATAAATGTAGATTTTACATATATTTGATAAATTGGCCACTTGTTCTAAGATAATATAGTCAATATTATTCTTCCTAGGTTTAGTCAAGCTACCAAGACAAATGTTTCACTGCAATCAAGTCCAAGTTGCCATGAAAAAACCTTAACTACTAGCCTTGCCTTGTTTGATTATACATATGTCCTTTTGCATTAAGATTGATCTTATATCTACCAACTTTACTCCTATGACATATTTTTCTTCTATAATATCCACTAAATCCTAGATATGATTCTTCTCTAGAGCATCAATCTCTTGATTTGTGGCTTGTACCTATTTTTCATCTTTAATTGCTTATTCAAAATCAACTAGATCAGCTCCTTGCGAAAACAAGGTAAAAAGAGAAAATGAATGAACATTATGCTCACCTTCATTTTGAATATAGATATTACTCAATCTTTTTTTTGTTTCTTTAGACATATAAGTGCAATATAATACACATAATTTGGACTTGATAGTCTTGCACGTAGAATGCATGTTATATAAGTATTATTTCAGTTTTACTATGTGGCATTTAGTTTTATTCATTCAATGGAGTTATTTATTAAATCCGTGAATATTTCCTTATACTTGATGAAGGTGTCACTTATGCACCACATTTTTTTATCATGAGTGGCTGTTGAAGGAGGAACCCTAGAAAGAATACTTGTTAGAGATAAATATTTCACACCATCTTGATGTAAACCTAGTGGAATACTCACAATTCTTTCCAAACTTCCATCCAATTCTTCTTCGTCTATGAACTATGCATCTCTATTGATTATCACCTTTTTAGTTACTGTATTGTAAAACTTGTAATATTTTATGTCATCAGTACAACCTATAAATATACATCTTTTTCTATTATTATCCAATTTATTTCTCCCTTCATTTAGGACATGTCCATAAGCTACACTTCCAAATACTCTCATCTAAGCAACACTATGCTTTATTTTACTCCATGCTTCCAATGGAATATTTTTATTGAAACTCTTGATTGGGCATTTATTAATTATGTAGTCTACACATGATATAGCCTCTACCCTATACCAATTTAGTAAATATTTGGTCTTAAACATACTTATGGCCATGTCGATGAGTGTTTTATTCTTTCTCTATGCCACTACATTATTTTGAGGTGTGTACCTATCTATAAACTTCTTATGGATTCCATGATCCTTGCAAAAAATTAGAAAAGAATTTGAGATATATTCACCTCCTATATATTGTCAAAACTTTGATATAGTGATTGTTTTGATTCTCAAATATACCTTTGAATTGGTGTAAAATATCGTAAATTTTAGACTTATGTTTCGTAAAATACACAAATTACTTTTGGCATAGTCATTAATGAATGTAAAAAAATAAAAGTATCCATAAATTTAAGGTGTCTAAATTGGTCCACACAAATCAAAGTCACCAATCCCCAATTATGACTTTGCTCTAACTAACTTCCCAACTGTGAATGACACTTTGTGTTGTTTTCACAAAATTGACCCTTTAAATTCTCTATCTAGTTTTTCTATTAGTGGCATACCATTTACCATATTTTTCTTGCGTATATAATTTAGACCTCCAAAAGTCAAGTGTCCAAATAGAAAATGCCAAATCCAATTCTCTTCTTTTATTTCTTACAATAAAGTTACTTGTTGAACTATATCTTACTAGGCTGAATATGGGGTTGCTGAAAGAATCATTCATTGGTGATATTGAGAAAATTCCAACCTCACATCTCATTCCAAACTCAAATGAAAAATTTTGTTTTTAGTCATTTAAACTTTAACTATTAGCTAATTTCTTGGAAATTAATTCATAGTTACACATTAATTATTTTTGAAAAACACTATATAATCCTTCTGAATAGGCTACCTAATGCTCATAAAATTATTATTTAAACCAGGAGCATAGTAAATATCTAGGATAATATTTTTCTCTCCATAACTAATAATAATATTGGCATTCCATTTTCCCATGAATGACTCTCTATTATCATTTTCCAAAGTATTATCTAATTTTATTGACTTATCTAGACTAGAAACACATTTCTAAATTCCTTTTTGTGTGATTAATACAAGTTAAATATGTAAACCATACATATTTTAGACTTTCCATAGGAGCATTTCATACCAAAAACATAGAATCATGAGTTTGATTTTGACAAGAAATTTTTGCACTTTGACTATCATAATCATATTATGTATTTCTACATTCATATGCATAATGAGGATTATTTTTATAGATATAAAATTAAACTTGATACTTGTCATACCTTTGGCCATGATACTCATCATGACTTGGATTTTGGGTGGTGTTTCTACCACTTGAATTTGTTGGCCTAGTTCTTCCATATCTTGACAAATTTATTCCTCTGGCTTTCAATTTATATCTTCTTCTTCCTCTGCCATGACTAATATAAACTTATGACATAAAACAATGCTTCAAAGAATAAATAGAATACATAATTAGCCTGTACCAATGATAACTTCTTTATGCATTAATTCCATTTATAGAAAAGTAAGAAATATTGTATGTCTCTTTTGTAGCCACAATAATAGACTCAAACATTGTGGGTAGGCTTAGGTCATGATTGTATCTAATATTCTCGTCTTCAAGAGTTTCACCATGAGAATTTATTTGATTAAGTAGACCAATATCTTGAGTAAAAAATGAATCCATAGATTTAGAATCATTCATAGACATAGTCTCAAAATCTCTTCTTAACATCTGTAGCTTTATAATTTTAACATTTATCATACCTTGATACATATTTTAAAGGATGTTCCATGCATGCTTTAATTTTTTTGTTGCCTCAATGCTTGGGAAGAAACTTTCATGATTTTATTTAAAGATGTAGAAGAGAGCCTTTGAATCCTTTCTATTTTTATCATTGATCAAATCCTTCACTACTTCAGATAATGCATTGTATGATGTTTCATTAAAATGTTTAAAGATGCCATTATCTACAATCTCCCATGTATATTGAAATCTAAATAAAGGTGATTGAACAATACTCATAAATTTTTTATTAAATTGATGAATTTAAGGATTAGTAATGTTTGTGACAAAGAGGATGCCATTGTTAGCCCTCACACCAATTCTAATCAAGCCTTGATAAGAATTGAAGGAAATTGATCTAAATATAACCACAAGGATGTATTTGAATGAAAAATAAACAGAATCTATAATTGTGTATTGAAAAATAAACACACAAAAATAGGCTTACCAAAATAATTATTATATTAAAATCCTGAAGCACTTGTGTGTTTTTTTTCCCTTCCTTTTTGAGTTTTATAAATGAGAATTAATAAAAATATATAGAAAACATTCATAGCTACAAGTTAATTACATAGTCTGCATGACTCCAATCATATCCACTAACTTGATTTATCCTCTACTCACACCCAATAAATTTCTTTATGAATCCAATCACATATCACTAACTTATTTTATTTCCACCTAATATTTCATTAACAGATTTAATTTACACATAATATTCCACCAATATCATTTTGTCACCCAATATCATTCCACTAACATCATTTCAGAAATATGATCTATGATGCACTAACATATTTTAATATTCCACTCACATATAGTCAATGTTAATGGGGTCAAACTTATATTCCAATAAGATTTTTAGGCCAAAACAACATGTGTGTGTACATGTACATGTAATATGTGCTTATGTATGTATACCTACATACATGTGTATGAGTATGTGTACATAAACATATATAGATGTATATGTACATATACATAAATAGACATAAATATGTATGTATAGAGATGTGTGTGTGTGTGTGTGTGTGTGTGTGTGTACACACACATCTAGATATATATATACATATACATCTACACACATACACACATATAATGTGAATCATGTGTGTGTCAATCAGGGTTGAAAATAAATTGAAGGAGTTTCAAGCTAGGATGGGTTACTATGGCCATTACTAAAACATGTACAACATAATGTATCTGATTGCATGTTTCTTTATCACATGTGTTTTCATTATTAAGACCTTGCTGAACCAATCAGTGGGTATTAATAATGGGTTAATTATTAGAAGCCTATTGAACTTGTTAGTTGGTATTAACAATGGATATTTATTAACCCCTATCAATGGGTGGACCATACGAATCTATTAAATCATTCATCCAAAATTGTTAATGGGGTGATTCTTAAACACTTTTAATATGTTATTTGATGGAGCATGTTGAATCTGATCACCAATATTAAAAATTGGGTAATTATTAACCATAATTAATGAGTTTTTTTATGTAAATAAATGTGCTAGATATGTAAAACTAAATTTTTTATGGAATTTTATTAGATACACTATCAATTATCTTTATTAATAAGTGGTTTCTTAGTCAAATAGTGATAGAAGTTTATTTGGTCTTAAATTATAGATAGTTTGCGTGATAGGACAAATAATGAAATCAAAAAATACTAGATAACTCATACCATGATAAACTATCATGCATAGGAAAGTTTTTGTAGTGTGTATGCCATCCATACTAAAAATTCATAGAATACTCAATCTATATAGACATTTGATACACATGTATTAAAACTTATATATGTGATGATACTCCAACTACTGGCTTGGTTTTATATAACTAAACCATTTTTTGTAAGGGGTTCAATCTGAGGAAGCTTTGGTGAATAAATGATGGATGGGTTTCATGCTTACAACTTTACACTTGAATATCAAAATAGCATGGCACTCTTTAAGTTTTATGCAAAGAGTGATGATTTTTTCTCCATCCAATTATCGAATATGGATGGAAAAATTGAACATGTCCTCTACCTTGAATAATTTAATTTTTTTATTCTAAAAAATTTGAAGAATTATGGAGTATAGATGGAAGGAATACATACTTGGAAAGGTATTTTCATACAATAAGTTTTAATTAATATGAAAGTATCAATTACTAAGAAGTTTCCTTTTTATATAACTAATAAAATATATTACAATTAGCATCCCATAATATAAATAATAATTTAATTGAAATATATTCTTTGAGTATATTTTCTCTCCCTTCCGTATTTATTTTCATAGCACTATCATCTTAAAAAATTATATATCTTTGATATTATATTCATCAAACATCATATGTTCCTCATTTTTTCTTCAAAGAGAGTTTATAAGTTTTAATTTTACAGATCAAGATATGTACATGTCATCATTTTATATTTAAATTACACTATATTATTTATTTGTGTATACACATTAATATTTTATATTAAGCATTTTATTATGTGTAATTTGATCAGACTTTTACCTTATTAATACATGTATATATATATATATATATATATATATATATATATATATATATATATATATATATATATATATATATATATATATATATATATATATATATATATATATAATGATTTTTTTCCATTCCTATAGTTATTTACCAATATATGAGTTTGACGCTTAAATTTTTTGTTACGGGTTTATTAGAAATTCCATGTCTTTTCCTCAAAATAATTTATAGAATATTTAGAGTATTTCATAGCCTCACACCTAGGTGCACATTTATATTAAATTTCCAAAAGATTCCAAATACAAAATCTCTTGAATGAGAAATCTCTGAGATATGTTTGAATCACTATTTTAAAGATCAAGTCAGATGTTTTCAAGTGTTTAAATCCATATTTAGGATTGAAAACCATATCAATATTAATAAACAATACAAACACTCAACTAAATGGGAGAGTTACATGTGGGTTTATTCCCTCCTGTAAGTATTGTATATGTAAGAAACCCCTAATTACATTGGGGTGGCTAAGGTTATCTAAAATAATACGTTTATCCTGATATCATATCTCAGAGTTATAATTGAGTGGGTAGGTAGGTTTTTAAGTAAGAAGAAGGCAGAAAATAATTTTTCACAAATTTATGAGCATGTAAATGTAAAATAATACATATCAGATGCATGCATAATGTGCATTACTATTGTAGGCTAGTAAATTAACACATGACATATTCACACTCATAAGACAATATCCCAATGATGGACCTATCCACCTAGTATGGACTTCTCTAGTTAGATGCAGGCTCTCTAATTCCAAACCTAATTATTCATAGTATTATAATGGTGGATTTCTAATAATTGAAAATCTCCTACATACCTACATTTATCTCTAGTGATATTTATAAATAGTAATGTACTATATATAGGTAGTTAGAATCAAATTTATATAATTATTATACATCTTTGCAATATAATTTATTAAAAAAGGTCACATTAATGTAAAAATAGTTCAAAAAAGGGAATAGAGGGTGATCTCATATGTTATAGGTTACTGTAAAGGTCCATGAAATAAAAATTATAATATATACTTTTTGGGGGGTTAACAGGTGGGAGAAACCACTTACCAACCTTACACTACCCTTTTGGCATGTGTTTTAGTTGTGAAAGCACCTTTAAGAACTATAGGTGCTATGTGAATTCCCCATGCCAAATTCCATGGATAAAATAATAATCAAAATTGAGACATGGATGACATATACACTTTTTAATATCATGACCCATGTTTGTTAACTGATAAATCTCTTAACCAATATGATTTATGTGAGTAGTTATTACCTTAATGATATCACTATTCATATAATTTAATAATAACTATAAGGTAAGAGGGAACATGTAATGTTTTATTTGTCATTCTTATCTCATGAGTATTACCACCACGTTATATATGTTTTATGTTGAAGTGATAGAGTACATATTTTAGCATCATTTAATTTACAAATAAAAAATATTTCCTTTCAGTATGAAATACAAAGAAACAATAGATACATAACCTAAACATGAAGCAAAAATAGGGAAACATCCAATTCCTGGATAATTTTAGGGAAAATGTAGATGATCTACAAATAACTCCTAGCTTGGAGAAGATAAATCACACTTACACTTTTTCTTGTTAGTACATTTAGACAATCGAAATCATGACCAATATGGATCCACTAGAACTAACCTAGGGGTTCCTTACCATAATGACATCACTAGAAATGATTCCAAATCTTCTAATAAATCAACACTATGAGATAACCCTAGCTGGTCCTATGTTTTCTATATTCACAAGTAAATGTAAATAAATTAAAATCTAACCTAGAGCTCACCAAAGCTTATGGCATAAAATGGGGTAAATAAACATAAAACTAAACATGAATATAAGATATATACTTAATTCAATGTACATGAAATCCTAATGTATGGATGTAGAAGCATATAACATAACAAATGTAAAACTATCTACTTTAATAAGGAGGATCAAAAGTTTAGGAATAATTACCTTGAAGATGAACCTATAGAGCCCCAATCTCTCCCTTGGACAATGGTGTTTTGTAAGAGATTATTTTGTATGTTAAGTAAGCTAAGGATAGACAATAGACTATTGTTTATCCATGGACCTCCTAGTTAATCCCAATTTTTCACAAGATAAGATTATTCTCTCTAATGATAAAACCATAAGCAAATGTGTCTTCAAGTAGAACGGTGGATAAGTAAATGAAAAATAATGGTATTCTTCTTTAACCTATCCCTAAGAAACAACAAAAATGATGTATATATAGATGGATCTAACCCTAAACCTTTTTGAAAGATTTTTTGGTAGAGTTGACCCAATCAAACTTGTATCATAGATTAATAAAATAAAACTAAGTCCTAGACTAGGTCAATCAAGGCCCACCTAGTCACTCAATGTGTTAATATATTTTAAATATAGGGTAACCCTAGGTTGAATTTGTTCAATACATGTCAAAAAGGGTTTTTGGTTTTTTAAGGCGGTGAATTTATTGGAAGAGTATGTAAAGGAGGTGTCAAAAGTTAGGGAAGTGTATAGGAGAGGTTTGTGTTGGTTACAAGTAGTGGTATGGGGGAAAAATATTGAGAAGAACCAATGGTCTACCCACTCCTTTTATAGTGCACCCTTTAAAACATGAACTCAGAGAGATTGAGACTCGATGGGTTCCTAAAAAAGATAAATCATCAATAATTTATAAATTTTGAAAATATTATGCATATACATATGCCACACTCAAAGCTCATCATGTGTCATGCCAGAAAAGAACATAGTAACACACACATTGAAGCTAAATAAATTATAATATGAAGTGAACAAAATAAAAATTGATAGAATGGAAAAATGCATACCTTTACCTACCCTAGTGTTGTATAAAAGGAAATAAGTGAGAGAAATGTGAAGGTTTCAAATATAGGGAACATTGGGAAAAATGTAAAAATAAGTGAAAAATAATTTTGTTTGAAAGATATACATGTAATATGTGAAAAGATTCTCTACAATGTCAAAATTTACAGATATCTTGAAGTTTAGAAGAAGAGCGAGTTGAAACAAAGTTATGGTTTAAAAATAGAAATTAATTGTAAATAATTGGCATGAAAATAATTTTGAATGGTATGTATAAATAGGGTGAAAATTAATTCATTTTTTAGTTTACTATTATGAACAAATACTGGTCTGAGAGACCTAGTTTGAGCCTATAAAGCAATCATGGTGAGAAGAAAATAATTACAATGTGGAGGATGCCTACTAGTTGTAGTGGGTGTAATGTAAGTAAGTCAAGAATTAATTTAAAAAAATTTAAATTATTTTAATTAAAATTAGTCTAAATATATAAAAAAGGATTTTTGGTAGAATCTGAACATTGAAAATAACCCTAGGTAATTTTTAGGTAGACTAGGGGTAGAACTAGGTACCAAGTGGGAAAATATCAGACCAATAAATGTCTAAAACATTTATAGTAAATGGTAAAAAATTCATCATAACAAAAGCATATAATCAATCTTATTGACTTGGTTTGTAAGGCATAAAAGATCCAGGGGATGACAACATAGTAGTGGGATGATGTAGTATATATTCATGCGGCTAACTATGTAGCAATGGATTGATCTAGTGAGAAAAATGAAAATGGATAACATAATATCCCTTAGATCATGCAGTTCATAGTATGTCACCGAATATGTACCAAAGGGCCAGATTGTTATTTGGAAGAATGGGTCTACTAAGTAGCAGAAGGTTGATGCAATATGGTAGAAATGGAATAGGG
>JARHVA010007017.1:615000-695000 GCA_037957365.1 Torreya grandis
GAATCAGGTGAATGGTAGTAATGGGTAAAAATAAGGAAATGTTTTATTATGGTAATTTGTGAGTAACCATATTCCTATCCATGGTCTTACACTATAGATCACAAAAAGAAACCCTAGGGGGAATTATCATTTAACAAAATATTATTTCTCAAGCATAAATATTAGAATTATTATAATGAAATAAGGAATGTAAAAAGCATGACATAGGCATATATGAGAAGAGTTTAGGAGACATGAGGCATACTAGGTATGAAGGATAGACACTAAAAGTTTAGGGACCATTATAATACAAAAGGATATATGCTCCCAATAAGCACAAAATGGTATAGGAGAATAGGTGAGATAGTAAGATCAACTCATAAAGGTTATATTAAAAGGAATAGTAAAATACACCTACCTTCCCATAACATGTTCCCCATTGCATAGGACCCCTTACACAACCATTTGTCTATTATGAAGATTGGGTAATTGTGTAAGAAAGTAGGTAGCACTCTTTTTTTTTAAATTCTCCTTTTCTGGATCTATTGGTCTGTTGCAACCCAATGGACCCTAGTTATATCATGAGGCCAACTGTGGAGTTTAATATATGATTAAAAATAGGAGGTGTGTTATAAATTATGTATTTTGGTGTGATTATACTTTTGAATTTTAATGTTTCCTTTTGAATCATTTATTTTTTTAAATGATTTAGCTTTTAAAAAATTTATGGCTTTCATGATGCCTCCTCGATATGGTTTTGGAATAAAAAATATGAGTGATAAAAGTGGTACACATGAATGAGCTTTAGACTTTGTTTTAAAGGAGGATGAGTAACCAAATATATGACTAGATAAACAGTTATAGTTACCTATCAACCATCATGTAATCTCTAGTTGCAACCATATATATGCTTAGTATGTGAAATAAGAATAAGGGAAAAAATGGGATACAAGATGGATCAATCTATGGTAGTAGTGAAATGACAAGTATTTTTTGATAATTGATCAATGATAAAGATAAAATACTAAAGGAACCAAGGTTGTATAATCAATTCACAATAATAATTATCTAATTCTTTAGTGAGATAAGATATCAAGAAATTATTGTAAAAGAAAAAGAATCCATAAAAGAAGTGCAATCATAAACATAAGTTTTCATACATGAACATAATGATAAAAAACCATAAAAAATATTAATGAGATTAAAACAATATAAAACACATAAATCATAATATAATGATCCATGTAAAATATATAAGTGAAAGCAAACGTGACACATAGTCAAGTGTATATAGTATATAAATATGGATCACAATCCAAGTCATAAATTAGAATAATGTAGAAGAACACCACACAGTGTTCACAAATACTAATGTATTTAACCATAAATATTATCCATAACATCTGAAACATCTCTATGAACCTGAATTTTGATGCTAATCATAATGTCATCGACTTTTGCATAAATTATACAAAGACTTCCTTTTGTATCATTTCAACTAAAAAGGTAGGTGTAGATGATAAGAAGTAATGCTCATGTGGTATCTCATGAGTAGGATACTCAAGGTGATGAATATTTGTCTCGATGTGATTAATATCTCTAATGAGATAAGGAGGTGGAACCTCTAAATAAAGAGGGACCTTCTTGCATATACGACCTCTAGAAAGAGGAATGATTGACATAAGTGTAAATTGTTATAATTTATGAATAATTTTCTAGAGAACTTGATAGAAATTGATATGATGTGTATCAAATTAGTACCAAAGACAACATACATCCACATATTTATAGACATACGCTAGTAATAACTTAGGAGGAGGTATGCCATTATCTTTGGGTTGACCAATAGTTGGGTGCAATGTGTCTATATATTGCCTAAGTTTATGGTATTTAGTGGAAGATATGTTACTATTTCATTAAAGCAACAAATATGTTTGTTAGTAGAATTTGGAGGTTTACTAGTTGAAGAAATTGAAGGAAAAGCCTAAGAAGACCATTATAACTAATAATCTTTGGTCTAATTTTTGGCAACTTTTTGGGTATCATAATAAGGTTGGTCTTCCCATGTTGTAGGCATGGAATGAAGCTATGATGATGGATGAAGGTCATCATCAAGGAAGGGTGGGACTAGAGTAAAAACCAAAGTAGGCTCATTTGAGGGTAAAATTATAATGTCTATTATCTATAAAGGAAGTATACAATAAGGGTCATAATATATAGAAAAGTGATAAGGTACCATCATCCCCTGATTCATGAACATATTATTGAGGGGATATGCTATGATTAGAGGCATACTATGCAAGTGATCCATCTCTGTCATATGATAAATAGTATAAAGACTAGTATTTGGTGATATAAAGGATGTAATGATAAATAATTAACTAAAAAACTCAAATAAAGAATAATGATATCAAAAAGCATTTGTATTTATATATTAGATGAATTTCGATAAAAATGTTTTGTTTAAAGCATATCCATCATCATATTTAGGTGTATTCCATTTGATGTTATAATTAGGAATGATGTTATCATCAGAAGAATCATGATGGATATAATGTCTAGTTTTGGTTAAGATAATAGCTATATCATCAATAGGTGGTTGATGAGGTTCAGGCTTAAAAGGAGGAAATTTGGAGATGATGGGAGTGGAAAGATCATAGGTTTTTATCTTGAGACTTAACTCCTTCGACTTATCATCATCATAATCTAGGAGGTTAGGTGGAATATTCCCCATTAATTTAGGGTGACCTTTATCACCTTAGGTGGAATTAACTAGATGGTTGAAAATTTGGGATTCTTGAAATGGGATACTAGGAAAATTTTTAAGGTTAGGTATTTTAAATACAACACATTATTTAAATTATTTTAAATTCCAAGGTTTCGTGTCCCCTTGAATCTTTTAGAAAGCTCCATTTTGGTGGAATTCAATGAATTACCATGCTTATGAGGTGACTACTCACATACGATGAGTCTAATATTGATCAAGTAATATGTTATAATAAAGTGAAAAGTTAAATATCATAAATTTCACATGGATGTTAACAAGAGAAGTGATAAGAGGAATGGTGATAGTAATCCAAACACAACCTAGAGGAGGTATTTTCCTTCTATCATATCCTTGGCATGTAATACATGTAGATTTTAGGTTACATTAATAATATCTAAGTGTCTTAATGAAGTGAAAGGAGGAAACACAAGTACCTAAACTTTCATTAATTAGGGAATGCTTAATTTGGATATTTCCAATTTGGATGCTAATTAAGAGGAGAGGATCATCTACATGAATAAATATCTTGTTAGGAATAATAGAAGTGATAGGGAACTTAAGTGAGAGATAAGTGCTTATTATTTCATCAACATGGATAAACATCTCTTCACATTGTTGACGTATATTATCTTCAGATGAAGACAATGTAGCCTTGTGTCCTACAAGGGGAGTATGAGGGATATTCGTTTTAAACGACAATTACATTATATAGTTTTGATGATATGGTGAAGTTCTCATGAATTATAAGAAAGGTATTTGAAATGGAAGATGAGAAATTTTTACAATGGGATCTCATTCATCATAACCCATGGGAGGATTGTTAGATATAGGTGCATAATGTTGCAATATCTCCTAAAAATGATTGTTAGAAGTGAAATTGAACTTGTGTTGATAGGATTTAGTTAGATTAAGTTGATTGCAAATGGGTTGAGTTACTTTAGGTGATGTAGTGTTTGGCTAAAGTATTTCTTGTGGTTGGTTAGAAGAAATATTATTGGAGATTTGGAGTATGTTGTCTTGTTGTGTGGATATTGGGGAAAGAGTATAAATGGTATGATATGTAGACTTAATATGTATGTTTGGAGGTGATGCTTGTATGGTTATAATTCCTTTTTCACAGAGATGGTATGGGGAAGTTTCCTAAATGTCATAGAATGGTTGAGAGATGAGATGTGTAGGTGTTGGATTTGATTCAATAAAAGTAACTATTATTCTCATGTTAGTCATATTAACCACAATTTCATCATTAGTAGTGAAGGTTATAATATTTTCAACACGTTTTTATAAGGATTACGTTTTCCAATATTAACTTTGTGGTTGGGAAAAGGATTCTTATAGATAACAAGATGAGAATTAGTTTGGTTTAAAGCATGTTTTTTTATTTTTCATTTCATTAGATTTAAAATCTATATCATATGATTATTGAAAATTTTGAATAATGGTATCATGATCAAAATTAAGACAAAGAATAAAATCCATACCAAGATTGTGTAATTATCTATAAGTCTCATGAGAATAGCCCCATATTGCATGAAACCAACAAAAATTATTTGGATCATACCATGATTTTATACGATGAGTGGGATCAAGTTATGAAGGTAGCGGTTTTGGTATATGTTTTTTTGGTTATACTAAGGATAGTGGTTTATGCACACTAGTGTAGTTAGGTTGAGAATATGTAGTAGTAGTGCCTTTTATAGGAGGAGCATGTTCCAAAGCATTGTTTGGATCAATTACCTGGATGGTATTAATAGTGTCATAGGAATTAGTAAGACCACCATTGGTAGCATAATAGTTTGTATTTTTTATGAGAATAGGGGTGCTCATTATAGGTTGAGGTGGTTCTAATTGATTCATGAGGAAGTCTTGTAGTTTATCTTGGCTAAGAGCTTCTCCTAAAGATTTTGGAGAGAGAGAGTCGTAACCTGATGTTATAATTTGACATATAAAGAATTAGAGAATAAGTGGAAGAGTTTGACATATGTCATACTATGCTCACATTTTTTAGATAATTTTTTCCATCACTGAATGAAGGTTTATACCATTTCAGTTTAAAGTTATTTGTAATTTATAAAGTAGTCTAAATTATTCTCAGGAAGATCACTAGTTTAAAATTCTTGGACTAGTGAGTTGTCCAAATCTTTGATGCTAGTGATAGATTGTGTTTTTAATTGATTATATAAATCTAATTCATCTCCTAAGAGTGTTTATCTAATAGTTTGGTAGATTTAAAAGTGTAAATCTTAATCCAATATTTATAAATGTTGCCAAAAGTTTTTAAATCTAAAGTGGGATCGGTGGATCCATTATAAGCATTGCTAGATGTGATACATCCTATATCATTTTTAGCTATTTGAATTAATATAGGTTCATTTTGTATATTTTTAATGGTTTTATTGATTAGTGGTGGTTGTGGGATAAAGTTACCATATGAATCCCTAAGGGGTGGGGGCGTAGGGGGCATTAAGATTATGTGCTCCCCATAAAACTAGTAGGGTTTTTAAGGGATGAATGAGATGATTGTACATCTAAATCATCTAATTTTCATTATTTGTTTGAAAGGTATTCATTTGATTAATTGTTTGTAATAAGAGTTGGCTAGTTTGGGTAGTATTTTGACTAGTAGATTCAACATGTGATACATTAGTGTTAGTATTAATAACTTGAATTTCAATATGAGTGGTAGCATGCACTGTACTACTAACATGAGTAGAAATTATAGACAAAGAAGCACTATTTGCATGAGAAACATTGGTGCAAAAAACATACTAGTAACATCACTAATAGTATGGGTATATTGAAGAGGCACACTACAAGTTCAAACTACCATGTTGGTATAAATACTTGACATGGAGGTTGATGAAGACATCAAATATGATTGCATGTTATGTAGAGAAGATATATCAAAAGGAAAAATTTGAGATGTAATGAAAGTGTTTTCTCCAAATCCTTAGGAAAAGGTATGGAACAGTGACTGGACCTATTGTATATAAGGACCCATCATGAGATTATAAATGGTTTTAAGGTCTTTTACTCTATGTTGGGGGTTTTTATTATTGAAAAATCGAATTTTAGTTGTGTACTCTAAATAATTGTCATATTTGATGGAAAGCAAAGGGTTAAGTGCCATGGATGAAGGGAAAGGAGTCCCAGAGTGGGTAGTGTGAGTGGCCACTTAGATATTGTTTTCATCCATGCGGAGTGCCACCAGTTGTGTCCTATCGAACCTATTAGGGTTGGTAAAATTCAACATGTCTGAATGAATTAATTATGTATTATCTTCAAAAAAGAAATTCATGATAAAAGAAAGAGGTTAAAATTAGATGGAAAGAAGGATCAATTGATAATATACATCATCAAACTAGTTGACAATGCTATGTAAATTATGAAATAGAATGCGATGTAAAAGACATAGTCATATAGGTCAACTGTGAACTAAAGAGATAGATATTGAATAGGACATAGACATACACATTCATATATGTTGATTACGTAGTAAAGGTAATGAATATAAATAGCCTATAAAAGACTGTATTGATAGGATTGATAGTGTGCTAAAAATAGGAAAAACATTTTAATACAAGAGTTATGCAAGTATAATGAATCACACAAGTAATTAACTCAATGTGTTTGATTTAATTATAGCACATAGAGCAAACCTTGTATTAAATCTATCTAGTAAAAGTTTTGCAATACAAAATAAAATGATCAAATAGAAAATATAAAAACTTAAATATAAATTATAAGTTAAGTGGTCATCCCAGAATGCTGTTAAGTTATTATAAATTTTGATATTAATGTGATAGGGAGTTGGTTATAAGAAATAACTATAAAAGTAATTTTTGGATAGCTTCAAGTAGTTTACAGTAAAAGGGATTTGTATTGGTGATGGTATTAGATTGCTATTGGGTCCTACCCCCTCAATTCACAATCCTTTAGTGATAAGGGTGTCGGGTATTTTTACAATATATACCATCAATTAAGTGTTTATACATGGCCAAGAGACCATGATGGCTTCCACCTTGGTGATGAAATATAAATAGGTTGACCTTGGGAATAAAATATTTAAATTTTTTTGGTGTTAAGTGATTTAGAAGTGTGTGTAAAAGAGCAAAATAGTGTGACTAAATCGATAAATTAAAAACACCTAATTAGTATATGTTTGTCACTATAATAATGAAATAAAGTGAAAACAAAAATTTAATTGATTACTAGAAGGATAGTTTAATTCCTTTGTTGAATAGTATATAGTCGATTCATATGACACTATATACAAATAATATATAATAGAGTTGACAGGGTTGTTGTTTCCATGGAGGCAAGATCTAAAAGAATACATTGAAATAGGTCAGCTATGTCTCCCATAGGGAAAAAGAAGTACAAAATAATGTTGACCATGATGACCTAGTTTAATATAGGGTTACAGTTTTATAGACTCTAAAATATGAAAAAATATAAATGACTAAGCAGGTAATAATGAACTTGATAGTTCTTAGAGATGTTAAATTTGTTAAGTTTGTGTTATTTTTCTCAAATTATAATTTTCATATTCTTCTAATAGATTTAACTAGATCGACTTAGTCTAAAAAAATTATATGCTAAAAATAATTTGTGAACGCAATTGATTGGTTTAACTAAGTTTACAAACATATATACTAATAGATAGAACTATAAACAAAATTGATATGGTCAACTTATCTAAAATCCTATTGTTTATAAAGAGAACTAAGTCAAGATGATGGATCCAATTTTGTATGTTTGAGAAGATCTTAACAGAGAAATACATAGTCATTTGGAGTGATAATGTGTTAAACTTGTGCATAGAGTGTTAGATAGTATTGATAGGTTTGATACATTATTGTAGAAATAAAAATATATAATAAGTTTTAATAATTAAATGTGCGAGATAAAACCTCCAAGCATTAGTTCTCATTAGGTTTATCAGAATTTATACAAGGGAAAATGGAATTGATCTATAAATACATCCTATCTCAAAGAATATAAACGAGAATTACACTTTTTTTTGTTGTTATTACATTTAGACAGTCATCGTCATGAGAAATATGGATCCTTTAGACCTAACTAATGGGTCCCTTAACATAATGACATCACTAGAGAGGGTTGAAAATCCTCTAGTCAAGAAACACCATGTGATAACCCTAACTAGGTCTTATATTTTCTATATTCATAGAGCAAATACAAAATAAAGTAAAATCTATTATAGTGCTCACTAAAGCTTGTGGTACAAAATGGGGGTAATAAACATAAAAGTTAACATACATAGAAAATTTATAATTAAGACAAGGTATAAGAAATATTAATGCATAGAGGAGAAACATATAGGATAACAAATAAAAATCTATTTAATTTAACAAGGAGTAGCAAGATCTTAATATTACTTGCATTGAACACTACCCTATTGATTATCAATCTCTCCATTGGACAATAGTTATTTCCAAGAGATTATTATGTATGTTGAAGAAACTAATGATGGATAATAGACTATAGTTTAGCTAAATACCTCCTATTTAATCCTAAGTTTTCACAGACAAAAATCTTTTCTGTAATGATAAGACCTTAAGAAAATGACTCCTCAAGTATAATGGTTGATAAGCAAATGCAGAATAATAATATTCTTCCTCTATCTCTCCCTAGTAAGTGGAGAAAATTATGTGTATGTATAGCTTGATCTAACCCTAAAACTTTATGAAAATTTAAATTATAAAGGTATCCCAATCAAACTTATATTATTCATATATAAAAGCAAACTAGGTCCTAAACAAGGGTGGTCATGGTTGACCTAGTCCCATAATTTTCTAATATGTTTTAAATATAGGGTCAGCCTAGGCTAAGTTTGTTTGATAAATGTCAAAAAGGGTTTTTGGTTGTTTAAGGCAATGGATTACTTGGAGGAGTGTGTAAGGGAAGTTTCAAAGTTTATGGAAGTGTATAAGAGAGATTTGTGTTAGTTACAAGTGGTCATATAGGGGATAATAATATTGAGAAGTAGTAATGGTCTATCCACCCCTTCCCCTATGCACTGTTTAAGGCATGCACTCAGAGAGATGGATATTTTATAGGTTACTACAACAGAAAAATCATCAATAATAAATAAAGTTTAAAATATAATGTGTATACATGAGATATCTCCACTTCTTCAAGATGACATGACTCTGCATTAATAGACCTTATCTTTTCCTATCCCTTCATTTTTTTCACCATTATAAGACTACATTGAACCTCCTTATTCACTTTAATCACTTCTTCGAGTATATTGATGTTAGACACAAAAAAATTAGCTTCTTTCTTAATAGTTTTTTAATTTTTATCAATTATCTACCTCATTTTCCAAAAAGATATTTAAAGTGTGTTGACTTTGTAGGCGTATATTAGATGTGAAACTAACTAGAAAGTTCTTTAAAGTGTCTAAAACTTAAAAAAATAATCCTAAAATTCATTGGGATAGGTTTGTGCTAGGGTAGACAAGGGTGCATTGTGCACTTGTTGATTTAACCCTAGTCAAGTTTTCATTGAAAGTGTAGATAATATTACTCCTAAGGTATTAAATTATAATATGTGGTTTGATTATTGCCTATGGGTCCTAATTTTTCACATGAAATTACTTTTAACGTTAAAACCCTAATTCCTTGACATAAATTGAATTAACATAAATTACAAATGGGGAAATTAAATAATGGTACTATCTATGTTATCTAACAAAAACTGCACATAATATGAGTGTTACTTACATAGTTTGAAGGTCATGAGGATGATGTAGTTCTCCCACCAAGAGTTAGTGTGTGAATTTTTATACATACAATATATGGATGTAGCTATTGAATTAGATTGAATACTTGGTAATAAATATCCTTGATCTACAATAAAACACATTCAAACGTACCCTATTACATAGGATTAGATCAAAACTTAAATTTATAATAATAGTGTTCTTTTTATGAATATATAGTAGTTTCTATAGAGAGTGATTCTTAAAAATTACTAAGTTGTTACATAGTGCATTGAGTGGCCTTGATGTGTTTATATAGTGGTAGATATTATATATTTATACTAACTAGTTTTGATTAAAGTGTAGGAGGGCCAATATAGAACATATAAAATTTGAAAAGTAACTATTAGAGTGAGGGAGATGAGATCACACTAATGGACAAAGCTAGACCACTGCCATGTTCAACCTAGTGCAGCTTGTTTAAGAAGCACAAAAATTGTTAAAGCATCGATGATAAGAATATGTAATTATATTAATGTGATTGAAGGATTTTTTCAATATTTTTAACAAAATAACTAAGACATTTAATGCTTCTAGATATATTACAAGTTAATTTAATGGTGAATAGGTCAAGGAAAGTAAGTATGTCAAGATTAAACATTGATAATAACTTAATTATTAAATTTGAATGTCTATAGTTCCTCAATTATTTTAGTGATGAAATTAAATTAAACTACTAGATAATTAAGATAAATAACTTTATTTGTATATAAACTTTGTATTTTTAAGTCAACCTTGATTGTGCAATGTGTCTCAGTGCAAACTTGTAACAATGCCATTGAAAGTAGTTATTGTCCATAATTGATAATTGAAAGTATGAATCTTTAAATTTTAAATTTAAAAGAAAACAATAGAAATAATACACTTGAAAGAACATGAAATTTAATTTACCAATAATTTTAAAGTGCATAAGGTGTGTGCCCTAATATTGATACATTTGAGGAAATGTTGAACCTATGCTAAATTGAGACTAATCAAGTCTCAATTTTTTAAAACCAATGAAATTACATAAGTTGGAAATATTGTATGCTCCAAGCCTCATATAAATATGTATATTACTCTTGTAAAGTAAGTTTAGTATAATAAGTTTCGAAACCAATAAATAAGCCTTTAAACCATAGACATTGAGTGTCAGACTCTAACATAGACTTCTTACAAAATGAGACAAATCACACAACTGAAAATTGATCTAGATTCTATTTGAAACTTTTCTACATTTTAAAATTTTAAACTTTAAAAAATAAGTGAAATATGTTAGTTTAAATGTAGTAGCAAGAACATGATTGAATTGATATAAAATGCCATCAGACTATAATTATTTTAAACCTATAGCTTGTAAATTTTTTACATAAATCCATACATATGCATCAAATGTATGCAAATCTATACTCAATTAACATTAATAACAAGTGTGCATTCATGTCATATTCCATAATAATATTAAAATTATGAATAATATTATAATTATAAAAACTATTTATTACCATAAATCTAATATATGTTGCTCATGAGGGCTTGAATTTTAAAGAAAAACCCATAATGATGACCCATTATGATTTAAGATATGTATCTTGAAATTCATTAATATAAGAATTAAAAATTTAGAATATGTGAAAGATATAATCATGTAGTAGTATGTAAAAATTTGAAATATATTCCATCATAGTACTAAATATTGTATTGAATTGCATATGAAATATGTGTTAGATAGATATATCATTAAGGTACATAAATAACATGTGTATGATATGTATCATGGAAAAAGAGTGAATGATATGAATCATGAAACCATAGCAATAAAAAATAACATTAATAATGTTGGATAATGTCATGTAATTTGCATATAATGTCACAAATAAGGCCCAAAGTCCACATATAAGGAAATGTTAATGTTTTATAAATACAAGGCTAGGGGTCATACTCAAAGGGCATGATGGATACATAGAAGCAATATCATGTATGATATAAACACATAAGGCCAAGGGCCACACATAATAAGAAAGTAACTCCTAACTTATCATAGAGAAAATTATGTTTTTGAAAAGAAGCATAAAGTAAATGAGACTAGTGTACATCAAACATATATATCAATGTCATTGTTCACAAATAGTATATCCATGTATTACAATTTAAATTTTTATTGAATGGTAAAACACTTGTATGATATATAATACATCAAAATAAAAATAATATTGTTGACAAGTACAATTCATTGAAGTGTTCTTAATGAATGAATAGATGCCATTAGCTTAGCAATGTAGTTGAGTAAAAAAGAAAGTCCAAAATCCAAGAATCATGTCATATTAGGTCATGCATCACACTAACATAACTTGTGAAAAAATTCATGTTTATAAATTTTGAAATATTCTAATTAATGAGCATGAAATAAATAATATATGTAAATAAGTGACCTAGAAAATTTATAAAATGTTGTTGAGGTCTTGATTTTGTTTCCTTTTAAATATTATTGTTTTTTTAAATTATTTTGTCATATTTGATTTATTTTATAATTTTTTTTTTTCAATATTAGAATTTAAAATATTTTAAAAATACTAGAAGTCAACACTTGAAAAAAAGAATAAATAGGAGGCATTCAAAATATTTTAAATAGTATTTTAAATCATAATATGTCAAGGAGGTAAAATAATATGACTCCAATGTATGTGTAAAATAATCATAGAAATGTATCACAAATAATGCATGCGCATGCGCGCGCGCGCACTTATGTGTGTGTGTGTGTGTGTGTGTGTGTGTGTGTGTGTGTGTGTGTGTGTGTGTGTGTGTGTGTGTGTGTGTGTGTCTATATATATTTATACCCAATTAAGTAAGAAATTATATGTAACTAAGTATTTAGTTAAGATGATGCACATATGTATACCCAATTTCATGTTATGAATGAGTGACTTCATTCTCATCAACTATAATCACTTATGTATTCACCCCTCCTCAACATTTATAATCACTCCTTCATCTTCCCTAATCACTCCCTCATTGACCTTCACCATACCTCATTATCCCTGATCACTACAACATCATCCCTCATCTCTAATCACTCCTACCTCATCCCTCATCACCCCTAATCAATAACTAATTAACTCTCACCATCCCTCATCCTCCCTAATCACTCCTTCATTAACCTTCACCATCCATCATCATCCCTAATGACTCCCTCACCATCTCTACTCAATCCCTCCACATACCTCCTCATCCTTAATCACTCCATACAATACCTTAATGTGGGTACAATAGCTTAATTTAATAATTACTTCTTCTCAATATGTTCTTATTAATGAGGCCTTTGGGTATTTTTTAATAAACAAAATTGACCAAGGTATTATTAAAGGTATCACTCTTCCTAGTAGAAATACCTAGTGTTAGTAAGGGATTACAAATCATATTTTTGATGTTTTAGTTATATGTTATATATGGTAGACATATATACTTTTTATTTTTAATAATTAAAAACTATATGAAATAAAAATATTGTTTCATTAACAAATGTAGATCAATGGTTAACCAATACACTTTATCATTTGCAATGTAAGTCAAAAGAATTTAGTTTCTCCTAAATAATATTTTAAAAAATTTAACTTGAAATTAATACATCATCCATAACCATACACTATTGTATGGTCTACTGTAGGCCTTTAAAACTAGATCACTTAGTCATGTTATTTGGTGTACAAAATCAATGTTTTTAAAGATGAAATCCTTTGTGACACTCACCACTATATCTATGTGATGTTTTAAACCTATTAAACCATATATTTACCATTAAAATTTAGTATATGAAGTAAATCATTAGATTTTTTTGATATATTTTAATGATCTAAAATACCATATATCATAGTTAGTTCATATGCATTTAGTCATTAGTGCTAGGAAATGCAAGAATCATGTTAGTTATAGTAAGAAACACAATCTTCATGGTAATAATTAAATTTAATAATGCCCTTTTTTCACCATATCATACTGTGTTTTGTCCAACAATAACAAAGACAAAATAATTGGACCATAGACTAGATGAATAAAAGGATATCTTCCAGTCACTTAAATAATTTCATATATACTATACACTAAAAATCCCTATTGATTTGATCCTTTATCTACATCTACCTAAAGACTCTTTACACAAAATATCATTTCTATATAATTAATATATCAATTTGTAGATCCATTACATCATGAATAATTGACACATCATGACAAAATCATTACCTTGCAGAAGTTGAATTATGCTTGTGCCAAATAAGGATGGGAAATGAGGTCATGAATCGAGTAAAAAAATATTAGAAAGATTAAGGTGAATAACTATTATCCTCATCTAAACATTAAAGAATTTTTTGGTGATATCCATGGTGTAGAAGTATTTTCCATAATTTATCTTAAGTTTGGGTATCATCATATTCATGTTGAATCTCTAGATATTAGGAATGTAGTCTTACAACCAGAATAAATATTAATTGATTAGTTGGTTGACTTTTACATTAAATCATGTAGTGAATTCATTTATTGAGATGTTGAATGACATCCTTAGGCCCTTTTAATTTTGTCATTTTTTTCAATCTACGTTGATGACATTCTAACATTAACAAAACATAGGATGAACATCTACACCATGTTGAGCTAGTGTTTCACATTTTTCATAAACACATTTTTTATTATAACATGAACAAATATTCATTCTCCATGCAAGAAATAAAATATTAGGGATACAATAAACAAATAAGGAGTGCTTGTGTGAACATGACTAAGATTCAATTCATATAGAAATGGAAAATACCAAATAATTTTGCATAGATTCAAATCTTATTGGAATTAGAAAATTATACAATAGATTTTTGTCTAATTTTTATCCATTGAATCAAGCTAACAAATTTGGAGTTGAATAATGTTTTATCTAGTCAGTTTCATAAAAAAGATAATTCAAGGAATTAAAATTTAGAATCTATTTTGTGCTAGTACTTTTGTTAAATGACTATAACTTTGGAAGATCATCCAATTCATTCAGTAATAAAATTGACTATCATAAATGGGTATTGACAACATAAAAGTCCTATAAAATATTTAATTTATATTATAATGGTTTAAATGACATATGAATGGAATCATAGCTACCATTAGAGTATATACTTACATAAGATGCCAAGGGAGTGATTGGGGATGGTGAGGTTTAATGACAGAGTGATGAGGGATAGTGAGGGTCAATGAAGGTGTGATTATGGATGATGAGGGATGAGGAAAGAGTGATTAGGGATTATGACAAAATTATTGGAAATGATTAGAGATGATGAGAGACAATTAATCTCAATGGGGGAGTGATTAAGGATGATGAGGGATAAGGAGGGAGAAATTAGGGATGATGATGGACAAGGAGGAAGTAATTAGGGATGATGAAGAATGAGGAAAGAGTGATTATGTATGAGGAGGGATGAGGAGGGATTAGTTAGGGATGATGAGTGATAGTGAGGTTTAATGGAGGAGTGATTAAGGATAATAAGGGAGTGATTAGAGATGACTAGGAATAATGAAGATCAATGAGGGAGTGATTATAGATAATTATGAATGATGAGAGAGTAATTAAGGGTGATGAGGGATGATAAATAATTAAAATTAGCATAAAGTGGTCATTAGATGTGTGTAGGTCTTTAATGAGAAATATGCTACCCCAATCACACTATTTTGAATCAAGTTAAAAGTGAGTTATTTAAAAACTTTAATTTTGACAAACCTAGGACTCATATTAATTGTAGGAAGCAATCCATAAGGCAAAAAAACATAAAAAAGTGACTATATGTTTACCAAAAATAGACATCAATTGCAAAAAGTATGCCCTAAGCCTAGGTTTAATACTTAGATCCTAAAAATGCGTAAGTACTGACTAGATTAGATTTTGAAAAATGAGTTTCCACATTTTAAGGTGTACAAGTGTCACACAAACTCTACTATATGCAATGTCACCCTAATTTATTATTTTTACTAAAATAAAGTTAATGTACAAGTAAAAAATGTAACAATATAAATATAAACTTATACATAACATTTAGAGTAGTTAATATCAACTTCAAGCGAAGATTGGCTTCATGTACATATTATGGTGCTTTTCCATATAAAACAATAAGAATGAGTATGTATCAGGCATAGAGTATACATGTTATAATGCATAAGCTTTATAGTGTGCATGTCTTATTTAAATTGGAAATCAAAGCATTAAGCCTTTTGGCTAAGAAATGGCTTGGATTCCAGAGCTAAAGGCTTGAATCTATAATTTTATAGCCAAGTCCAAGAGGTTAGATAGAAAAAAAATCAACTTCCATTGAAAAATATACTATGAATTTCATTAATAATTCAAAAACTTACTACCATGATGACTAGCACACTCTTTTATTTTTAAATATATGATTTTTTTAATTTTTGAACTATTTTAAAGTTACAAACTATGTTGATTTCTAAGTACATCTTTTGAGGCCCCCACATGCCACAAATATACATCCCTATACATGTTAATATAATTTGTCTTTCATTAATACAAGTGAAAAATAAATTATATGATCATAAATTAAGCCTAGTTGTAAACAGATTTATTATTTTAAAAAAAAAAAAAAACCATTTTCATTTCTTCTAGTAGCTAGGGGGCATGCGATCAGATATCCTTTTTTTTTTTTTACCAATTTTCATGATCTATTTACTTCAAAAATTTATAATAGAGAATATTCATTAATAAAATATGAAAAAATATAAGTAAAAAACTAGAAAATTGTATCTAAATATTCACCAAAAAGATTTTAAACAATATTAAATTATGCTAAAGAAATGGTGGGCCACATGATCATCTATCCACTCTAGTTTCTTTAAATAATAAGAGTTTTTATTCAAATTTTAGATGTTTGACCTCGTTATAATTAATTATTTTTGAAAAAAAATGGTGTTTTGGAAACTCAATTTGAAGTTTTATAATTCATGTTCTTATATCATCTTAAAATTTTGAGTGAAGATATATAAAATTATTTACACAAGTTTAATTTTCTAAAATTTCAATAAAATCATGTCCACAGGTAGATCCTTTTGGTCCACCAACTTTATGAAATCACCCAATACACTTAACTCAATGAATCCCACATATTTTGTAGATGCATTATTTTTATTTATGTTTTGAAGCTTATATATATATATATATATATATATATATATATATATATATATATATATATATATATAACCTTGATAATAGTAAATTACTTTCTATCTACGTGAGTCATTATAGTGAAAGGTTGTTGATATGATAAAGGGAATGTAATTTCCTCCTTTTGACCCATACTTTTAATATTAACTTCTTTCTACATCTCTTGACATTCAAAATCTTTTTATATAAATGTTTTCTTAAATATACTCTCTTTCTTAGGTTGATATTGTTTGTAAAACATCTCTTTTATTAATTTTTATTTTTGTAACATCTCTTGTTGTAACTTTAGTAACCTTTTATTTTAAAACTTTTCTTTTGTGCATGCATCTACGTGTGTGTGTGTGTGTGTGTGTGTGTGTGTGTGTGTGTGTGTGTGTGTGTGTGTGTCTTTTTTTCACAATCTAACATTTTCATCTAGTTCTTTTCATAATCATGCTTTCTCTAACTCTATTTTTTTCATTTGTGATTGATTTTTCTTCAAATTATCCTTTTGTGTCCATATGTATTGTCTTTGTTCTTTTTTCACTATTTTTAATATTTGCACTTGTTATAATATCATTTGTTCCTTAATATATATAATTATAATGTGATTTACTTACTTAAATGATGTATCTATTATATGTCCACAACTTTTAGTGATACTTTATATTTTATTCATTAAAAATAGATAAACAGTTGTATGATTGACATGCATCCTGTGATATGCACAATAGTATTTTAATAATTTTAGAGGATGCATAGAAGTTAATGTAGTAAACTCATTTTAAAGATTTTCTCTTAAAATATCTCTTGAACTATGACTAGCCTTTTATACACTTGTTCAATCAATATTTGTAGGTGCATGTTGCTTTTTGGGGCACATTGTAGCTAGATGAATATGCAGATACATGATTAGCACAAATGTACTCTACATTCATTTTATATTCATTATTATTTAGGGTGATATGATCTTTAAACTGAAATAGTGAACTTTATTTTGTAGCTCTTCTATTTACTTTATCATAGTGTTGAGTTGATCTTGAAGATATTCAAAATCACTAACCCTAGGTATTTATGATTGAATATGAATATAGAGCCTATGAAGATGAGAAGTGAGAGTATTAATGTCATTAACATATTTACCTTGAATATCATTGTATATGAAATGAATTTAAATAAAGTACATGGAATAAATAATTTTTTTATTTTTAGTAAATAATGTTGCATATATAACAAAGATAATTAATATAAATACATAATAAGAAAAAATTAGGTATAAAGGGTGATCTAGGTAAGCTTTTGAAATATTATGTGGTATCTCAAATATACTTTTTAATTTTTAGATTAGTTTTGGTTCAATGTTTTGGATCACTAACTACAAAGGATAATCCATTTATCTTACTCACTATCCCATCTCTAAGGGTGTGACAAGAGTAGTTTTTCTAAGTGATATATATCTCTCAAATGCACCACCAATGACATGGATAAAGAAGTTTCCTATGATATAAACATGAGATCTTAGGCATTTATAACATACTTTGATGTAACGGGAAACTTAAATTCATGCTAAAAATTATCTATGTCCTAGGTATTAGGAAGATATCCCCCACTTCATAATTCCATTAAAACAAGTCATCCCTTAGCTAAAAATGACAAATTTTTATGTATTTTTAAAACTACCTAAAAATAGTTGATTAAAAACAATAACAGGAATACAAAATAAAGAGAAAACAAATTTTGAAATATTTTTGTGTATAGAGATCAATAAATATTAACTTGTGATTGAAAGAAATGTTTTAGTGTTAGATTTTATCTAAGGTCGAAAGATAATTTCTTCAATCTCATATCAAAAATGAGGGTCAAAAATATTTGGCTCATGGCGTTGGATTTATATCCAAAGCTTAAAGTTATTTATTTTAGTGTCAAGAACTTGCAGTAATTTATATGAAATTCTAGGACAAAAATAAAAAAAATAACAAACAGTGTCCTAATTAAAAAGTAAGTGTTCACCAGAATGTTTGATGCTTAGTTTCATTAATAATTTAATATAATAAACATTAAACTATTTGAATTTTATCCATATTTATAAAATATACAAAATCTAAATGTAAAACATAACAAATTTTAGAAAATAGGAAAGAGTTATAAATAGTAACTTTCAATAAAATATGCAAACATAGCTTAAACATAATTTATTGTGAGTGTGTATGTATATATTTTATGTGGAATTGAGTGTGAGGATATCTGAAGTGCATGTCATTATCAAAAATAAAATCATAAAATTCATTCGGATACGTCTGTACTATGGTAGATAATGGCACATTGTGGCCTTTTGTAGTTTGACTACAGCCATGTCTACATGAATCGCGCAAATGATTTGCATGTTTATGTACTTTCATCTATCAAAGGTGGTCTACTAATTTTATGTGCATTATCACTTATCACATATAATTACATGTTATGTTTAAACCATAATCCTTTCACATAAAATTCATATACATCAAATACATGGGGTGAATCAGGTAATCAGAATAGCTAAACAATCATAAGAAAACACCACACAATTTTTATCTTATCTACATAACTGAAAGATGTTTACGCTGATGTATTTTTTCCTCCTACAGTGAGTTTGCCAGTATTAATACTGATGAGGACTGTTCTTGACTACACACAGGACTATTTATAAAAGTGCTACTCTAATACCAAATGATGATGACAGCCTGATCTGAAACCATAATTGGTGCACTGTTCTTCCTCTACATGTTCCTTAAAGTCTTCGTCATCATCTAGACTTTGAGGCCGCTTGTTACCTGCATAATCTCTGCCAAAAAATCATCATCATCATCCAAATTAGGGGAACTGGCTATGGCACTGGAATGACTCGGTTATAAATCCTGGCTTCGTTTTTTCTTAATCCCTTAGACGAAAGAAAGAAACGAAGAAGCAGAGTTGCGCTGGCAGATCTTTGAGTCTTGTTAAGATTGTCGAGTGATTTTGTGTGTCAATCTGTGGAAAGAAAAATTGTGCGTTTTTTTTTTTTAGATCTTCGAACCCTCCGGATTATGAGCTCACTGTTTCTGTTTGCGGCTGAGTTTTGCACCCAGCAGTATCCTTAGCGTGAGAGTTGTTCCACTTCGGGGGCTTCCAGTGGCTTTCGGTTGTTCAGTCGTTATGCAGTCGTTTTCCACCACCACCAGCAGAAAGGCCACAATTGTTTCGTTATTCCCAGTTCACTTCATGGCAGCAATTCACAGGACGTAGGAGCAAGTGAAGACCAAAATCTAAAACCATGCGTGGTGGTTCGATTGCTTTGGGAGCCGTCAAAGAAGGCTGCCAATGGGGAGAAGGATGTATTATTCAAGGCCGCCCCCTGCACGCTGAGCTTGCTAACAATAGCCAGAGCATCACTAATAAGTTTTGTGAGATTATCTATCTTCTCCTGAACGGCGGAAACCAAGTTGATCCATTCGTTTCCTTCAACCCAGTGACACAAGTGTCAGGATTATTCGCTACACTGCTCAGCCATGTCTGCACATCTGATATAAATGATTGGAAATTGGCACTAGACAATTGATTTAATTCCGATTTCGACTCTTCAAGCCGATCATTTGTATCTTGGAAAAGTTCCGAGCAACCTTCACCTCTGATATTATTTCGAAAGAATCAAAACTGCCTACATGTACACTGAAACTATTTCGAAGAGCAGACGATCCAAATATATATAGATACACCAGTAAAAATAATAACAACTATTGCTATTAAAAGATAATGAGATTCATATTACAGACATTACTGAGGTTCAGTTTTCATTTTCAAAACACAATGACCGCTTTGAGGCCAACAACGCCTTCACCTACAGATGATAAAAAAAAATAATCAACATCATTTTGCTTTTGATCAAGTAAGAACACTTACATCATTCTCTTCTCTTGAATGAGAGATCCTCTCTCTCTCTCTCTCTCCTCTATATTTCTCTCATCTGATTCCTGCATTTTCTCTTTGTTGCAGACCTGCATTTTTTTACATACTGCTGATCATTCTTTTCTCTCTCCTTGAATGAGAGATTCTCCTTCTGTCCTTCTTCTACGTACCTCTCATGCCACACTTCCATATCTTATTTTGTTTTTAAAGAATCTCTTCTAAACCTCCACGCCAAACTTGGGCTTAGGCAAAACAAAATACAATTTTATTTTTTTAAATTTGTAACAATTTACCAAGGTTGAAAATATTTCAACCACTCCTCCATTATTCCCTCAACAGCCCACAATTACCTTTTTACTTTTACTAATTACAATTTCTCCTTAATTTTAACATTTTAGAGGAAAATACAATAAATTCAAATTTCAATTTAATCATGAACATGTCTTGCCAAGATGTATGTAGATGCTCCTGCATCATACTCTCCCTCTAGAAATAATTTAAACCTTAGTTCAAATGAAATGTTGCTTCCATGCTTTAGCCTTCATTCTATACCTGGATCCCACGATCTTCTTGTCAATGCCAATGCTTGTCTTTGATAATCTCTGTCTCTCATCTTGCTTTTCTTCCTCTTCTGGTATGTTCTTCTTCTCATTTCTTTCTCAGCTGCCATCTCCCACTTCCATGCTTCTTCATCTTCATATATGTCTTCAAAGTTTTCATCTTCCATACCTACATTCAAAATATCAAAAGCCACCTTAGTAGAAAAACATTGAGGCCATGAAGCCCCTTGGCTACCTTCACATTTCTGTTCTTGTTTGTTGACCAAAAGTGCCTTGGTCTCATCGCTTTGCTCTTATCTTGTTCCGCTCTTCCCAATGCTGCCTTCACCATGGCTTGTACCTTCCTTCATCTCTCTTGAATTACCAAACAACTCCTCTATCATTCTCAACTCTACCTTTAGTGAGATCTCATCTATCTCCCGATCTTCATTAAACATGGGCTTATCAACCAAAAGGATTGCTTGTTCTTTACTAGCCTTACTCTTCATCTCATCACTCAACACAAACTCACTAAAATCTTCATGTCCTATATCAAACTTAGGACCAGATAGTCTTTCATCCTCTATAAGTACATTCATCCATTTTATAGTTTCTTCATAGAAATCAGCTTCTTCACCAACATCAATATAATTATCAAAAACAATTGCAGTATTCACACCTTTTGTCTCCTTGCTTTCTTCAATCTTTGCTTGAAGCCATCTTGTTTGTTCTACTGCATACTTTCTCCTTTTCTCATCATCCATCCCTTTTGAACTCTCTCCTTGCTGTATATTAGTCCTTACAGCCACTTTCCATACCTCATTTTCCATGAAAATATCATTAAGACTGTTCTTGACTACACACAGGACTATTCATAAAAGTGCTACTCTAATACCAAATGATGATGACAGTCTAATCTGAAACCATAATTGGTGCACTGTTCTTCCTCTACATGTTCCTTAAAGTCTTCGTCATCATCTAGACTTTGAGGCTGCTTGTTACCTACATAATCTCTGCCAAAATATCATCATCATCATCCAAATTAGGGGAACTGGCTATGGCAGTGGAATGACTCGGTACCAAATCCTGGCTTCATTTTTTCTTAATCCCTTAGACGAAAGAAAGAAATGAAGAAGTAGAGTTGCGTTGGCAGATCTTTGAGTCTTCTTAACATTGTCAAGTGATTTTGTTTATCAATCTATGGAAAGAAAAATTGTGCATTTTTTTTAGATCTTCAAATCCTCCAGACTATGAGCTCATTGTTTTTGTTTGTGGCTGAGTTTTGCACCCAGCAGTATCCTTAGCACGAGAGTTGTTCCACTTTGGGGGCTTCCAGTGGCTTTCCATTGTTCAGTCGTTATGCAGTCATTTTCCACCACCACCACCACCAGAAAGGCCACAATTGTTTCGTTATTCCCAGTTCACTTCATGGCAGCAATTCACAGGCCGTAGGAGCAAGTGAAGACCAAAATCTAAAACCATGCGTGGTGGTTCGATTACTTTGGGATCCATCAAAGAAGGCTGCCAATGGGGAGAAGGATGTATTATTCAAGGACGCCCCCTGCTCGCTAAGCTTGCTAACAATAGCCAGAGCATCACTAATTAGTTTTGTGTAATTATCTATCTTCTCCTGAACGATAGAAACCAAGTTGATCCATTCATTTCCTTCAACTCAGTGACACAAGTGTCAGGATTATTCGCTACACTGCTCAACCATGTCTGCACATCTGATATAAATGATTGTAAATTGGCACTAGACAATTGATTTAATTCCAATTTTGACTCTTCAAGTTGATCATTTGTATCTTGGAAAAGTTTCGAGCAACCTTCACCTCTGATATTATTTTGAAAGAATCAAAACTGCCTACATGTAGACTGAAACTATTTCGAAGAGTAGACGATCCAAATATATATAGATACACCACTAAAAATAATAACAACTATTGCTATTAAAAGATAATGAGATTCATATTACAGACATTACTGAGGTTCAGTTTTCATTTTCAAAACACAATGACCGCTTTGAGGCCAACAATGCCTTCACCTACAGATGATAAAAAAATAATCATCATTTTGCTTTTGATCAATAAGAACACTTACATCATTCTCTTCTCTTGAATGAGAGATCCTCACTCTCTCTCTCTCTCTCCTCTATATTTCTCTCATCTAATTCTTGCATTTTCTCTTTGTTGCAGACCTGCATTTTTTTTATATACTGCTGATCATTCTTTTCTCTCTCCTTGAATGAGATATTCTCCTTCTGTCCTTCTTCTACGTACCTCTCATGCCACACTTGCATATCTTATTTTGTTTTTAAAGAATCTCTTCTAAACCTCCACACCAAACTTGGGCTTAGGCAAAACAAAATACAATTTTTTTTTCCTAATTTGTAGCAATTTACCAAGGTTGAAAATATTTCAACCACTCATCCATTATTCCCTCAACAGCCCAAAATTACCTTTTTACTTTTACTAATTACAATTTCTCCTTAATTTTAACATTTTAGAGGAAAATACAATAAATTCAAATTTATATATAATCATGACCATGTCTTGCCAAGACGTATGTAGATGCTCCTGCATCAAATACTTACCATATGGATGTATCTATTTAATTATCTTAAATATTTGAAAATAAATGCCCTTAACCTATAATAAAATAGCTTTAAACTAGCCTATGACTATTAGAATAAATAATAACATGCATTGTGAAGAATAACCATTTTTTTAATCAATAAATAGTATCTTGTATAAAGAGTTCTTTTGAAAAAAAATGTGTCACGTAGTAGTACCTTTAGTGGCCTTGATGTGTTTATATAGTGGTATTTTGAAATATTTTTGTTACCAACATTGTTAAAGGTGCGAGAGTGTGAACATGAAACTTATATTATTTTAAATGTAACCATTTCAGTGAGGGACATGAGGTCACACTTGTTGATAAAATCAACTTGCATCTATATTTGACATAGTTTGGTCTTATCCCATAAGGACAAATAATATTATAGATTGACTAACATGAATTTGTAATCATATTATTGATGTCTAAATGATAGTTTTAGTATTTTTAAGATGGTTAGTATGATAATAAAGAATTTAATAGATATTTCAAGTTAACAGAATGGAAAATAAATTAAGGTAAGACTGTCAATATTAAATAAATTATAAATTACTTAATTATTAAATTTGAGTGTCTTCATAATGTTACTATTGATATATAAAATGACACAAGTGTCAAAAAAATCTTAACCAATAGAAGATAAAATAAATCATCATTATCTTATGACAAAAATTATATAAAAATTTATTTTTATAATAAATTCTATTTTTTTAATTATTTTATGCTATCCTCAATTATATTATCCCTCTTTATATTTTACATCAATTAATTCTCATTAAAATACTTACATAGATGAGGATACAAACCATGAAAAATACATAGAAGATTATTATCTAACTTATCTATGATATCAACCCTCTTTACATTTTACACCAATGAAGTCACCTAATTAAAATACATTCCTAGATGAGGATATGAACCATAAAAAAGACCAAAAATATTAGTCATCCTTTTGCATCATATAAATTACTACACTCATCACACAAAAGACTCTAAATCATCAAATATATAAGCGAAAAATAATTGTCTCCATAAAAATACGGTCTATGAAAGAGAATCCAAAATAGATTACAATTTTATGACTAAAATAACCCTCATATCATTTTATGTATTTATCATTCCAGTCTATCCATGCATCCATTTTTTTCATATTTTTAGTTTAGATTTAAATAAATAAATAATTTAATAAAATCAATATAAAATGCATTCAATTGTTCCACCACTTCTTCCATAACTTTGTTTTAATGTACCCTTTTCATTACTAGAATTTATTATATTAAACTATCAAAGTCAAAATAATATTTGAATTTTAGAGTTCTTTCTATCAAAATCTATCTTTGAAAAAATAATGAAAATATATATTTATTAAAAATCCTAGAAAATTTTAATATATAATATAACAAGGAATTTTAATTAGACATTAAAATTTTATATTTATAATTAACCCAAAGAAATATTTTAATGAAATAGAGCTTATAATTTTATTATAAATAAAACATGAACAAAACTACTCACAAAAAAAGGTGGTATAAGGCATGCCACCAAAGCCACACTAGGCCATGCCTATGAAAAAAAGGCATGAGAGAAAAAAAGCAATTAAAACACTATGGCTTGCGTAGAGAAAGATATAGTATGTCAAAAAATAGGGAAAATTAAGCAACAAAAATAAATAAACTAGTTAGGGGTGGGTCATTGTAGGAAGAACACCCCACCTGAAGCCTAGAAGATCTTTCCCATCATCCAATGGGTCCCATCCAGTGTCAGTGTCGACCTAGTCATTATTATCTTTTTATTTAATATTGTGTAGGGGATAAATGAATAAATTAAGCCATAGGAAACTTTTATTGAAAGCTTGAAAAAAACCATCCTAATTACTACAAGATTACAAACATCCCTAGGGCTGGACCACTAGTGGCTAGGTGCTCCACCACTGATTATGTCAAGGTGGTAGAGGTGAAGAGTATGAACTAGAACATAGATGAATAAGGTGAACCCTAGACACCATACTACATTGGAGGGAGAGAGTGAAACTATTTCAAGGAACCAAAAGCCCAAGAGTGGTGGTGAGGTTGACTGTAGTGAGAGACAGCCCTAAGATAACCACCCATGTTACGAAGTGGGATGTCCTTATGTGGGTAAGGTGGCATGTGATAAATAGTGTAAGATACATCACTTGAGTAATGGTGGAGCCATTGTATGAAATCAAGTTCTATAACCACTTTTTTAGTTTATACTTGTATATTTAAAATCACATTAGAAGTAATGGTAGATTTGTCATATGTAACAAATAGAGAGTCAGTGTAATTATTAGAAAATTTCACTGAATTATGTTCTTTCCATATCTAAAGCAAAATTTTAATTATAAAAGCATGAAAAATTTGGTTGAAATAATAAGATATACTCTAGTTATACCTAAAGATAATATGGCAATAGTGGACCAAAAAGGAGTGAAGCATCTAAAAATTTCCTAAAATTATAACTAGGTATGTTGGGCCTTCATGTAGTGCCAAAGAAGATAAATTATGGTTTCAATATAACCATAGAATGAATAGTTGGGAAGAGAAATCCCCAATTGGGCCACCCTTATGCCAATAATCATGCTTTGATTAAAAAAAATAGTAATTGAAGTGAGTAATTTTAGGCTCAATAAAAGCACACCAGATAGTGCAAAATCATTTCTTTGAGAAAGAAGTGGAGGAATATATATTCCACCTCTAGTTGAGTTTGTCCACCATAGGCATGTGTCAAGAGACCCATTTATATCCCTTTATGGTAGTATAATTTTGGAAAAGAGTCTCATTGTACCATTTCTAATCCTTCCATCAAGAGAAGGCAGAGTTGACAAAGATTTTGTGAAGAATTACATTGGCACTATTGCCATGATCTCATCATAATAGTCTCTATTAGAAATATAAATTTTATATTTAGCTTGAAATTCATTCCAAAGGATCAAAAATTGAGTTTTTTCATAAAATGTCTTGCTTGGTGTGAATACCTTTATGATAAAATCTAATTGCATGAATCTAAGGCACTTCTTCTAGAGGCACCACTTGCATGTTTATAATTTATGACC
The DNA here is from genome assembly GCA_037957365.1 of Torreya grandis. Lineage (NCBI taxonomy): Eukaryota > Viridiplantae > Streptophyta > Pinopsida > Cupressales > Taxaceae > Torreya > Torreya grandis. The sequence goes on from JARHVA010007017.1 coordinate 641,845, forward strand.
ACCAAATTGATTATTGGTTCATGGATAGAACATACCTAAAGCCTTAACCATTCTATAACTTCCAAGGTTTGATTTATTTCTAGGCTTTCCACATACTCTTAATAACAAAGGTTTCACACCACCTTTATAGGGGTGATTAGAGTAAGGAGATTAGGAAAAATAAGACCTTTATAAGTCACACAGCCATAAGTGGACCCTTGAGGAATGCAATTCCTTATAAGAGTCTTCGAGGCTTCATTGCCCTCCACTACACTAAACTGGCAGGTTAGATAATGCTAGCAACATCTGTGAGAAGGAAATCCATTACCTTCACTTCCTGAAGGTAGATAATGTCTAAATCTGCAATCTTACTTCTAAAATATTAAATAACATACTTACACACTAAGTCTGTCATCTACCCCAAATATTCCATGACAAATAATTCATATATTATGGGTGTTGAGAGACATATCCTTTGCATCTATCCCTTCACGAGATTCATATCTATTCTTCAATAAATGTTCTGAGTTGGCCATGAAAAATTTTGGTTGTTGGGAAAATTTTATGATATATTTTGAATTGTCAGAGACATCCCGATGAACGGAGTATTAATACTAACTCAGAGAGTTATAAGATAGGTTGCATGAGAATTTACTAGCTTCATTCTAAGTAAAATGTGACTAAAAATATAAACCATTGATAGAGATGTCTAACGAAACTTGAGAACTTTAAAAAAAATTAGCCTCCATGGGTGTGATTTAAAAACGAGATTGAGATACAACTACTTCTGTAGCCACTAGTTCCTTGATGTGGAGCATTCTATGTGGCACTTCCTTATTCTAAGGTTTTGAGTTCCTAAGATGTAGAACAAGAGGAAGGCCTATTAACATTCTCATTACCTAACTAAGAAGGTCCCTTGTTGTGATTTTTATTCTTCCCCCAAATAGTTTGCCATCTGTCTTCTTGGGTATTCTTAGGAGACATAACCACCATCTTGGTGTGAGTCTTATTACAGGAGAGATACAATGGGAAATCCTTAATATTTTGGTCTATGGATTGGTAACAAAAACATAAGTTAGGCTATTTGATATAAAAAATTCTCTCAGAGCATCAGGAATCATTGACTTGTATTTTGATACATTCCCTAAGGTCCTTTGAAAGATCAACCTCCACATGGATCCTATTTTATGGTAGGACTAAGTAGAATCTTAGGGATTTGTAAGTGACAATATGGCCTATAGAGACATATATTTTGTTTAATAATGGCCAAAAAGGCATTTGAATACCTAAGAACTCAACCCATACAGGGACTTTTAGAGCAACTTGCTCTGAGACAACAAATTCTCTATTCTAAGGGGATAACATTAGGATGGTGTTTAAGATATATTAGGTAGCTGAATTATTTAATATGACACATCCATGGGTGGGGTTAGAAAATTTTAACATTAAAAATCCTTTTATCATTTATTATAGGATTTCAATCTTAATGCCATAGGCCTCTTAGGGGGATGAACCTAAGACTTGAGCATGTTTTCATAAGTAATGCAACCAACAAAATAGACTATTAATCAAAAATGTTCTATCCATTGATAAGAAGAATCAAAAGTAGGCTAGGAAAGAACAACATTAGGAGGATAATCCTTAGCTTGTAATAAACTTTCCGAGACAAATTTCTTCAGTCACTTATTCGATACGGCCATTGTTGAGTGGCCCTCCTTCGACAGTGATGACTTCAACATCTAGATGAAAAGGTGGGGAGGTTGTTAAATTGGTCACCTAGAAGGTAAAGTTATAAAATTTCAATAAATATTAATATCTTTTGGGGATGTGGTATGGCAAGGATGTGCAGGGGTGAAAATATAGTGGCTCTCGACATAAGCCCTAAGCAAATCTTAACAAAGCCAAAAAACATGCAATCCTTCAAATTCTTTAAAAATTTCTCAAAAAAAAATTTAAAAATAAAAAAATAAAATAGAAAGAGTTATTATAACTTAGAGTTTTTTAAAATTGTTCATCCGCTTCTTTTAGTTTCTATGAATCTTTAAATAATACTTTAAAATTGATGGTTCTTCAAAATTTAGAAAAATATGTAAGTACTCAAAAAAAAAATAGTTGTCTTAATTAGATATTCCATTATAAATAAATTGCAACATCTACCTTACAATATTTATTTCCCCCAAGATCAGAAAATGGGGTTGACACGACCTATTAAAATATTATTTTTAAAAATGAAAAAGGTGGAATGAACGATGAACGTTGATACCTATAGTGGGGACATTAATATTATTGTTTTTGTTATTGTTCATGCATCGGTTGCATTTGGTGGCACAATTATATTTAATAATTTATATAGTGTGTGATGACATAGGTATAATCACAGCTACATTTTTTACGGATTGGGTATAATTAGTCTTGCGCATTCACGTATCTTTCTTTTTTCATATATAAATGAATTATCCTTTCTTGGCACAAACACGGTGCCAAACCAGTGCTAATGTTCAATATTAATTGCAGCGCTATTAGCACTGGATTTGCATCACAAATCTGTTCATTCAAACATAAGATTTTTTACTATACATTTTATACATAAACCTTTCAAAATAATTTGTGTTTTTAATTCATTTTCATGAGAAGGAATAGTAGAAGTGATGTGATTTTGTTACAACGAGTTTAGATTGATTGAAGATAAATAGGTTAAATTTAGTGGATTATAACGTAAAGTATTTGATTTTATCTATTAAATATTTTTAATATATTTAATTTAATAGTACAAGAATATATTTCTATGAGGGGTTTTGTTTTTGTTTTTTTAATTTTAATTTTTTTTATATTTATAATTTACATTATATTTAAAAACGAATTATGTTATAAATATATTTTTAGATTCAAATAGTTATCATGTATTGTATATATACGTTTTTTCAAATTTTGTAAAGAGCTTTTCGTTTAATCAAGGTTCATTTCTTACAATTACATTATTTAGATTAGTGAGTATATGTACATCACATGAATTTCCAAACTATATATATATATATATAAATATATAATATTTAGAAATCATTTTTTTTCAATTGTATTTATAGAAAGAGTCATGAAAACCTCATTGAGGTAGTGGTAAAAGTAGAGGAAGTCATTGAGTAAGAGGACACATTGGAAAAAGAATTTTTTGACCATACTTATTTTGAGATAGATGAAATTTGTATGTTACATTAAAATCAAGTCATTTTAATGTTGATGTCTATGACTATTTTTCTTAAGCAAAGTTGAAATGTATGAAATATTTGAATGTCACTTTCCAAATGATGAGGTTGATTTTCAACTACGTAGAATAAGAAAAATAGGAAGTGCATATTTTAATTGTGTGATTCTGATGATGGCATGCATCCTAAAAACATCATAAATTCACAAAAATAACATCTTAAAATATTTTAAAGAATGAAGTGTTTGAATCTTAGAAGAAATAAAAACCTCTCAATGAAATTGTTGTTGATGAAATTGTTAATGAATAGATTAGAAAAGAGAGTGTTAGGTTTATATCTATGGCATATCATTTATTTTCCACTATTTATTATGATTATCATTATGATGATAATGTGGATGATCAACTTAGTGACGATTATAAACATTATTTTCAAAATTTTCTTAAGAAGATTGAATGAGAGGGTAAAATTTAAAACTTTTCTCAAACTTTGTTCATAAAAGGACATTCAAAATTGTCAATTTTGAGTGTTTTATTAGTGTTCGTGGATTTGAAAGTAAGAATTAAGATGTCAAATATCATCATGTTTTTTTTTTTTAAAAGTTAAATAATAGTACAAAATCTATATAATTACATATTGTGTCTAATTTATCTTCAACTTATTTTAATAATATATTTTATTATTTTTAATATAAGCTCCTGAACATTAGTTTTTTATCTCTTTTAAAAAGAGTAGACTTCTATACTCACATCAGGAGACACAACAAAATTCATTAAATATAGAGATTATCTATCAACAATGATGCTTTCACAAATAAATATATTAAAGTGTTCATTATCTCTTTTAAAAATAGTCAACTTCTATACTCACATCAGGAGACGCAACAAAATTCATTAAATATAGAGATTATCTATCAACAATGACGCTTTCACAAATGATTGTATTTACTATAGAAAGGACTATGAGAAGAGTCTTAATTGTCCCAAATGTGAGGCATGATGATATAAACATGGAGTTATAGGCACTATCATTGAAAATAAGGTCTAGCAACCTTTTAAAATAATTATTATATTTAAACAACTTTTCCATTGTTAGTCAATTGAAGGATTAATGATATGGAATTATAAAAATAGAAGTAGAGATGGATATTAGTGTGTTATTCAGATTCAAATGCAATTATTCACATTGAAAAATTGTGGCCCAAAAATATTCAAAGATAGCTTATGGAGCGTATTATATAATTGTGTTTAGTAATGGATGATATTTATTCTTTTTATAATATATAAACTAATTAATTTATTTGATTAGTACTGTCGAGAAATTATAATATTTTATCATGGTTGCTGATTTCTAAGGAACATCCAATTTTGTTATTACTGATGTTCAGTAAAAAATTTGAAAATATAAATGGGGTCTATGAAACTTTAATTGATGAGTTGATGGAATTATGCTACGGCATTATGATGTATGACCTTTTCAAAATCAGCAGGTTGAAATTGGTTCAACTATTATGATCTTTAATGCTAAACTATTCATTATTTTCTTGGGATGGATTGGTTTTCAAGTATTTATTATATTATATTTTGAAATACTAAGTTCATATTTTTATTTGTTTACATAATTTATTAAGTTTGTAATAAATTATTTTTATATATAATTTATTGGGAAAGTATATATATCTATAATGTAATGATCAATTATTTAGAAGATTGTAAAAATATATTTAAAAAATAATATAAAATTTATCATACAATTTTATATGATAAATCATGAATACTATATTAAAAATAAAACTATAATTTATTAAAAAAATTATATTAGAAAACCTCTGAAAATTGGCACCTAGAAATTTCTAATAAACATTAGAAAAAATATATATATGAAAAGTAGACATTTCTCAATATTGATACAGAGATTAATTATGATTGCAAAAAATTAATCAAAACATTGAAATGCTATTACGAATGATATAAAATATAGAAATTTCTCAATATTAATGGAGATATTAATTATGATTGTCAATAATTAATCAAAACATTGAAATGCTATTATGAATGAAAGAATATCTATTTTCTACAGTATACTGTATTGAGATAAATTATTTGTTGGAAATATTTTTTATCCATTACATATGTTTATGAATGTGTATTTTTTAATATGGTATCTCATATTTATGATATACAGACACAACTAGTTCTGGAGCACATCTCAAAGCCATTGGGACAATGAGAGTCTACGGAATGATGTAGTAGTTCCATAGATATTAAGTATAAACTAATTCAGATATTTGTGCACAAAATGACTATGGGTCTTCTGTGAAATGTGTATTCATTATTGATGGGGACATACAAATTATTAAGATAAATTATTGGTATCACATTTATAGGGTAAAAATATTAACATTAATTCACACAATTTTTTAGCTTTACATAAAAACTGTAATTTATTAACTTTGCATTTGAATATTTTATTTATGCAACTAATATTTTCCAAAGTGTAAAGACAATATTTTTTTAATTTTATACCTAATCTACTAATGGCATTATATGAACTTAAAAATTTTAAGGTAATATGAATTTTCCTTCCAACAATGTTATTAATAATTATTAGGTTAACTTGAATTCTCAACCATGTTTTACTTTGTTTATGACTTTGATTTTTTTCTTTAATAGATATATCTAAAAGAACGATTGACTAGAAAGAAATAAATATTTAAAATCTATTTTTTAAATTAGAAAAATAATATTGTACCTTTTTCATGGACTCTCAAATCTTTTTATTAGTGTATTTGATCAGTGATCTTGAAATGGAAGGCATGTTAAACATAGATGGATTTCTTGGCTACGGAAGTATATGAATACTTTAAAGGTATTTATGAAGTGGGTTAGCATGTTTATAGGAATCAATGGCCGAAGGATACAATATTCAAGACTTTTTCCTTCGTTGGAATATATTGAAAAGCAATTTTTCTAAGATACCACACATTAGTGATGTCGGTCGTATAATATACATTAGATGAAAACTTTCATAGAAAATGGAAATGAATAAAACGTGGTATTTATTTAAATTCTATAAAGTCATTATAATATATATGATCAGCCTAAACGTTAAATAATTAATAATATTATTTATATATTTGATTATCAAGTCTCAGTGGGAGAAATGAAATAAAGCTTTTCATACTTTAAAATACTTGATGACAAGATTTCTCTCTTGGAAAATATGAAGTATTGAAACGTTTTAAGTAGAGTAGGTTGACCATAAGAGTCAAAGGATTGATTAGAAAAGATAACATCCATGAAAACAACTAATACTTCATTATAGAATACATGAAAAGAGGATTGTAATGTTTGTTAGATACAGTCATATTTATACTCTTTTTGAAGATATTATAATGAGTGAAACATAATAAGCATTTAGAATTATGCAAGGATGTGAAGATTGGCTAAGTTGTAAACAAACATTATAAAAGTTTTTACATTTATTTGATTGTTACCAAAATACTTTCATAAATGATATGAAATATTATAGATGATTAACCATTCCACAACGTGATCAGAGAGAACATAATTTTATAGAACACATTGGTAAATTATTTGAGTATGCATAGTACCTTATATTAATAGAATTTTTTTCAAAAATACATATTGATAGTGACCTTTATTCAGTTCATGGTAATTAGGTATTAAATACAATTGATTTTGTGTAAATTTTAATATAAGTTTTATTTTTTATTTTTAACATGTACAGTAACTATATTTATGTGGGTCTTATGTTGTCGTGATATTGAAAAGCAAAATAGTTGACCGTTTGTATTGCATTGGGAGCTAATGTTAAGACAAGTTATTTATTATAAAATCTGTGTTAAAATTTTCATTTGGAAGGAGTAATGTTGTCAACAAAAAATAATCAAGATGTTTCTAGTGAAGAATGAATTACATAATACCTTATAAATGTTGATCAAGTTGTTGAAGATGATCAAGTTTGTGATGCAGATGATGATTATTAAGTTGGAAATAATAATGATGATGAAGTTAGAAAAGATGAAGATGAAAAAATTGGAGAAAATAAAGATGATGATTGGAACATTCCAATACAAATATATTTATATAATGAACAATTTATTTTAATTAATAGATATATAGAAAAGAAAGGAAATAGATAAATAATTTTGAATAAAAATATAAATTGAATGAAATTAATAAAAATCAAAATCAATAGTTCAAAGTTTAATATACATTTTTAAGTTAATCAATTTAATCTATAAAATTAATATTAATATATTTAATTTTCATTAAATTTAAGATAATTAATATTAATTTAATAAATATTTTAATGTTTTTATGTTTAAATAAAATATACTTTAACGTATCTCAGGATAATATGAAAATTGCAAAGTCGATGCAATTAGAACTAGGTTTGCACCATAAAAGTTTTGGAAACTGGAAATAAAGGGTCCTCCCGCTTTATTTTCATTTTCGAGAGAGGAGACTAAACAAGGATGAGGAAGGAAAAAAAAAATAATAATAGAAATATATAAATAGTGAAATGAAAAGATGTGAGAATGGAGAATGTGTGAAACCAATAACAATGCGAAAGAAAGACATATTAAGAAGAAAGGAAAAAAGGTGAGATTCAAAGGGACAGCAATAGGAAGATAAAAATACCTATATACCATCAAATTTTCAAAGTAGAGTAAGAATAAGGGATAGGGAAGATGTGGTGGAAATCAAAGAGGATATTTACTAAGCTAGGAAACCGAAAATCAAAAGTTCCGTTGTTTGTTGTTTTTTTTTTTTAATAAAAAAGAATGAATTTATTTGAGCATGCAACAATTCTTAAGGATCTCTTTTAAATAAGATTTCACAAATTGATAGTAAGTATATATTAGGTTTAAAACTTTTAATAAGATAAAAAACTCTAGTTTTATTTTTACTATAACTTGAATGATTATTTTTTTACGATTTCAGTGTAGTATATTTTAGATTTCTCTAATTTTACTTGCATTTAGTCTGAATGTAAATTTTTTAATATTTTTTTTTCAAATTTAGTTTTTTTTTACATATTTTTAAATCTAATACATTTTGTTTTTATGAAATTTATAGTGGCATCTTCAATTTATCTATTTTTACTTGGATGTTGTTTCAATACAACTTGTTTGAAGAAAATTTTAATTTGAATTTTGATTTTTTTTACATATTTTTTGATCTCTTTATGAAGATGAAATATTTCTAAATTCATTCATATGTTGTGATTAAATTTTAGTTAAGAGATGTTGGTGAATCATTATTTAGGGAAAATAAAAATTAATAAGATTCTACACCATTGTGAGGATGTATAGGGAATTAAAAAAATATGGTATTATCAATCTGAAGAATGGTGAGCATCATTAATTTATTTATTTGGATAATTTATTTTACAATATTATGATATGATGTATGTTATACAAAGTGTCAATAAAATATTTATAAATTTTTTTAGATCATGTTTTGAAATAAATAAATAGTAATTTGTTCTTTTCCATCACGGTTTGTATTGTGATAACTTTTTATTAAAGATTTGATGCTTTCACAATCCATATGATAATGCTGAAACTTTTTTGAAAAAATTGTGTATGAATTTTTAACTATTGTAATGTTTTGAATCATCTTTCATGATCCTTCATCAGAAAAAATTATGGAAGATAATCTAAAACATTAAGAAAACTAAAAACTCATACACAGTTTTTATAAAAAAAATATATCATTAACTTTTTATTAAATTATTATAGTCTATTATCATAATTTATACCTGAGATATGTTGAAGACATGTAGACACCTAAATTTAAATATTATTTTAGGGTAAGTGTTATGATTTAAGGGCCATTAAGAATGTTCAGGGGATTGTGAAAGTTCTAGGATAAAACACTAATATATTTAAAGAGGGTTTATTTTTAAAAAAAATAAAGAAGTAAAACATTAATCACTTTTAACTTTTGAAAAAGTATCATTCTATTATTTAATTAATAAATATTGAAATTAGTTTTTTAATTAATTTATAACTTCAAATTTATCAACAATTATTTAATTATTTACCATATGTAAATAAATAATCTATGATAATTTATAGTTCCATTTTTAAAAAATATAATGAAAATGAATGTAACTAAAGTAATCGTTTAATGTATGAATGTAACATAGACAATATCCTAATAAATGATGATCATGATGAGTTTCTTGTATTTTGCAAGAGGGAAATTGTGATGATCATGTTGGAATCACATTATAATATTTTTAATTGAGACCACCTTTTTTACAAATTAAAATTAAAAAAAATAAACAAACAACAATTCATACAGAGTTATTTTTGGGACTATTTTATGCTCAAAAATGTGATGAATAACAAAAAATTATAGTATCTGTTTCCCCGTTTTCTTTGCAAATCAATGATTAACTGTTTCTCCTCAGGAGATATTTTGCCATGCTTAACATCTGACGGAGATAATTGAGCCATCTCATCCTGAAACTCGTGTCAGTTCTCTTCAATCCGGCCTCGTTCCACCTGCTTGCACCACACAAGATTACGGAGGCCATCAGATTCATATGTTATCCAAAAGTCCAGGGAACTTTCCTAGTCTCTTCTACTTTTGCACAATCCTTTCTTGCCATTTTTTACACCAACAGCTTAATTTATTTCTAATATGATTTTTGATAGATAAAGTCTATTTCTATAAGGAGAAGATATATATAAGTCTTGGTCTTTGCTAATATTGAGTTCTAGGAAACTTAATATAAGTAGGATACATTTATTTTATATAAAGAGATACCAGACCTAAACGCATGCTTTCACAGGTTCCCATAATATCTGACACCGAATCCTGTCGTACTTGTCTACTTATGTCTAACCGCAAGATTCATGTGAATGTTCACCAAATCTGGCCAACCGAGGAAATACTTTATGAGCCATAAATATTCTATATAAAAACAATGTAGAAACTAAAAGAGTAGAAAAAATAAGAACTGAAATAAGAAAACAAAAACAGAACCCAATTGCTACTACAATTTCTTGAAAATAAGAATTCTATTGATCTTCAATTTTCATTGCTTACAATGCTATGCCCAAGGTGTCTTTAAATAGATTTGAATCCAAAAATAACTGAAAATAAACTAATTGTTTAACTCATCTAAAACTAACTTCAACTGCTTGAAATAACTGACTGTTAACTAACTGATTCCTAACTGTCAGTTAACTAACTGAATGTGAACTACTTCTCTAACAATTTAACTAACTGTTTGATAACTGACTAATCGTTCGCTGCTGCATGCATGAGGAGTGGAGAAATTAACTCCAGTTCATCTTGAGTTTCTAACACTCCCCCTTAATTTCTACCACTTACAACTTCAGCATTTACAATGCCTAAATTTTGTCTTAAATAATCAAAGGTCTCCTTTGCTAATGCCTTTGTAAATATATCTACCAATTGATCTTCAGATCTACAAAATTCTAGATGGATTTCTCCATTGTTCACTAACTCTCTGATAAAGTGAAATCTTGTATCAATGTGCTTGCTCCTCTTGTGAAAAACATAATTTTTTGATAATGTCATTGCTGATTTGTTGTCACAAAAGATTGGTGTTGACTCTTTCTATGCTTGTAATAAATCTTTCAATATTCTCATCATCCAAGTTGTTCGACATGCTGCTGATGTGGCTGCTGCATACTCTGCTTCAGCTGATGAAAGTGTCACTATAAGTTGCTTTTTGGATTCCCATGTGACCACACCTATGCCTAAAAGAAAGGCATGTCCAGAAGTACTCTCCCTGTCATCAACACTACCTGAAAAATCACTATTAGTAAAACCAATCAAACTAAAATTGTTAGTTGTGGAATATAAAATTTCATATTCTATAGTTCCTACCACATATCTCAATATCCTTTTTCCAACATGCCAATGTGAGCCTTTTGGTGACTCCATGAATCTTGAAATTAAACTGACCCCATACATGATGTTTGGTCTTGTAGCTTTAAGATACATCAAACTGCCAACTAATATTTTGAATGTTGTAGAATCAACATTAGATCCTTGGTCTTCTTTGCTAAGTTTGGTCCCTGTAGCAACTGTTGTAGGTGATGGTTTAAAATTCAGCATCTTAAATCTCATTAACACATCCTTTGCATATTTAGTTTGAAAAATAAACATTCCTTTCTCTGATTGTACAACTTTTATACCCAAAAAATACTTCATTAATCCCAAATCTGTCAATTCAAATTCTTTCTTCATTGCTGATTTAAAAGTGTCTATAGACAAATTTCTAGTGAAAATTAAATCATCAACATACAAACACACAATCAAAATCTAAGCTCCTTTATTGATTTTTGTGTACAAAATAGGCTCACTATTGCTTCTGTTAAATCCATTATTTGTCATATATGAATCAATCCTGCTATACCATGCTCTTGGTGCTTGCTTGAGACCATAAAGGGCATTCTTCAATCTGTAGACCTTTTCTTCATGTCCTTGTACTTCATAACCTGTGCACTATTTCACATACACTTCTTCATCTAGAAAACCATTCAAGAAAGCTGATTTTACATCCATTTGATATACATACCAATTATTTTGAGCAGCTAATGATAAAACCATTCTAATAGTATCTAGTCTAGCAACTGGAGCAAATGTTTCATTATAGTCAACTCCATGTTCTTGTGCAAAACCTTTTGCTACTAACCTTGCCTTGTACTTTTCAACATTTCCATCCACATCAAATTTAGTCTTATAAACCCATTTGACTCCTATACAATCCTTACCTTCAAGTAGAGTAGTTAGATCCCATGTTTGATTTCTTTCAATGGCATTCATCTCTTCATCCATTGCTTTTATCCAATGTTCCTTATTAACTGCTTCTTCATAATACATAAGATCATGAGTGAAAAGAGAAAAATTTGAAACCAAATCTAATTTCTCTTCTTCTTGATTATAAATCTCATTCAAATTTCTCATTTTCTTACCTTTAATTCTTGATCTTAAAGTAGCGAGAATTGGATCTGATTCATCACTTACTTGTGAATTTGGAGTAGGGTGACATGCATGACTAGATGATTCACCTTGTTCAAACCTCCTAGGTGTTCTTATTTGAGTGCTTGTTCTTGCTTGTGGAGAGGATTGTCCATCTTGCAATTTTTTTCTTCAAATTCTTCTTCATTCTATGGAATTGGTGCTCCAATTATGATGGTGCTACCATCCCATGCTTCTTCTTCCTTAAATTCAACATCTCTGCTAATAATTAATTGCTTTGAAATAGGGTTATACAACTTATAAGCCTTAAATTCTTCACTATAGCTAATAAAAATACATTTCTCACTTCTATCATCAAGTTTTCTTCTTAATTTAGATGGTATAAGAGAATATGCAATACAACCAAAAATTCTGAAATGATGTACACTATGTTTCTCACCACTCCATGCTTCTTATGGAATTCAATCTCTAACACTCTTTGTTGGGATTCTATTTAGAATATATACTACACATGCTACTGCTTCTACCCAATATTCATTTTACAACTGTTTGGCCTTCAACATGATTCTAGCCATCTCCATGATTGTTCTATTCTTTCTTTTTGTTACACCATTCTGATGTGGTGTGTACCTTGTAGTCAATTGCCTTTTGATGCCATGATATCTATAAAAATCTTGAAAGCATTAAACATATATTCACCTCCTCTATCTGATCTAAGTACTTTGATATAATAGCCACTCTACTTTTCAACCATTACCTTGAATTATTTAAACTTCCCAAAGGCTTGAGAATTATTTTTGAGAAAGTATATCCATGTCTTTCTGCTAAAGTCATTAATGAAAGTTATAAAATAAGTACTACCTCCTAATGATGTAGTTTGCATTGGTCCACATAATTCACTATGGACTAGCTCCAATATTACCTTAAATCTATATGAGGCTCCTATTGGAAAGCTCTCTCTATGCTGTTTGGCTAGAATACAACTGTCACATGAACTTCTTGGCTTTTTTATTGGTGGTAAACCATTCATCATATTTTTTTCTGTAACAAATTCAAACCTCTAAAATGTAAATGTCCATACCTTAAGTGCCATAGCCATGATTGGTCTAGTTGCATGGATTTGAAGTGCGCTTCCTCTTCTCCTTAGATGCACTGAATTCGAAGAGGGAACATCTGATTCTTGGTCATCTCCATTTTTCCTATCAACCTGTCACTTGGAAACTTGTCCAGTATTGTGCAAAAATTATCCATAAAAGATACTCTATAACCTTTCTGTACTAACTATCCAATACTCATAAGATTATGCTTTAGTTCAGGTACAAATAAACATCAGATGAAGCCTTCCTTCACCATTCTTTGCCAAAACATTTATTACTCCTTTATCCATTACATCCACTTTGATATCATTACCTAATTTCACTTCAGATCTTACAGAATCATCAAGACTAGTAAAAAATTCTTTATTTCCTGTCATATGATTACTGCATCCACTATCTAAGAACCAAATATCTCTAGCCTTTTCTTGAGTAACATGACAAGTAAGAAATAGACTAGTTTCACTTGGATTAAAACTAGATTCACTTGTGTAATTAGCATTATGTTTATCCACATATCCTTGTTTCATTCTATAGTCACTTGCATAATGTCAATATTTTTTGAAATAATAACATTGAATATTAGATTTATCAAACCTCTGTGAACTTTGCTAGAAGTGATTGTTGCCATGTCCTCTATTGCTATAGTATTGATTACTATGTTCACCTTGATCTGGATTGTTCCTTCCAGTTCTGCCTCTACCTCTTCCTCTAAAATTTGACCTTCCTCTTCCTCTGCCAAATGATACCTGTGACTTGAAATTATTATCAAGAGAAGTGTTGTTATTCTTATTCATTCTGGATTCATGTGTTAACAAAGAACCCATTAATTCATCTACAAATAACTGTTCCAAATCCTTGGTTTCCTCAATGGCTAAAACTATTGCATCAAATTTATTAGGTAAACTTCTGAGTATTTTTTATATAATCTTCTAATCCATGAGAGTTTCTCCATTAGATCTAATTTGATTCACTATACTCAACACTTGACCCATAAACTGGTCTATAGATTCTAATTCATTCATTTGCAAATTTTCAAAACTTCACCTAAGAGATTGCAATTTAGCAATTTTTACCTTTGTATTACCTTTATAGGTATTCTCCAAGATTTTCCATGCCTCTCTGGATCTCATTACTACTGCTGCTCTGGAAAAAATCAATTCATCCAATCCCTATTATATTATAAATAAAGCTTTTGTGTCTTTTTTCCTATTCTCTTTAAGCCCGTCCTTTTGTGCTCGTCTTAATGCTAGATGGGTTGCCTCATCCTGCAGTTCTACAAAACCACTTTCTACCAAATCCCAAACACTCTTGTGAGAAAAATAATGTTTTCATCTTAGTTGCCAAAAAATCATAATTATTACAATTAAAAATGGTAATTTGAGGCTAAGAGATACTGTTGTTCACTGCCATGTCAATTGCTGAAGTGACTAAATTCTCCTTTTGGTCTAGATACGTTGTTTGGATGGCTTTCTGGTTTGCTATTTATGAACACAGTCACTGACATCAGTGGATCTATTGAGGTCAGTCAGTTAGATAGTGTCGATGTCAGTTAAGTTGTCAATGTCAATCACTCTCTCTCCAGGCTCACTCTTGTACTTCCTGTCAACATCGGTTTAGTTACCGATGTCGATCAGGGTTGTTGACCTACGCTTTGACTACGCATTTACTCTCTTCACATCTTTTGCTTACTCTCCCAACCAGGCGATTCTCCTTGGCACCCCCAACTTGCTGGCTCTTTTCCCATAATCTCTAACCTGGCTCTGATACCAATTTATAGAAACTAAAAGAGGAATAAAAACAAGAACTGAAATAAGAAAACAAAAATAGAACCCAATTGCTACTACAATTTCTATTAGAAAGTCATGTTTAATTAGAGATAATTTCTCCCACCTCCCTCCTTTTGTCATGCAAGTAGTTAAACATTCAGTTGAATAATCAGTTAGTAAACTGACAGTGGAACAATTAGTTAATAAACTAATAGTTGAGCAATGAGTTAGTTTATAATTAGTTAGTTTAAGCACTTCACAATCAGTTAGTTAAGTAGTTAGATGATTAGTCAATCAATTAGTTTATTTTTGGATTCAAATCTATTTAAAGAGGCCTTGGATGCACATTATAAGCAAGAAAATTTGAAGATCAATAAAATCTCTTTTCTTAAAGAATTTGCAGTAACAATTGTGTTCTTTTTTACTTATTTATTTTAGTTCTTGTTTTGTATGCTCTCTATATTCTAACAAATTGGTATCAGAGCTTGGTAAAGATTTATGCAGCATAAGCACAAGGAAAAGCAAAGATTGCAGAAGAGTGCAGTCAGTAAAAGCGCATAGCAGTCACAGTCAGAGAGTGAAGGAAGAGCCAATAGGGAGTACAGAGACTGACATCGACAGTATAACTGATGTCGATAGTATTATCGACCGATAGCAACAGTATAACTGATGACGGTAGTAGTAGTGACCGACATCGGCAGATTAACTAACATCAATAGTATTAGTGACCAACATTGGCAGTTTAACCGATGTTAGTAGTATTAGTTATCGACCGCGGTAGTTTAACCGATGTTAGTGACTTTGTTTCACAAATAGAAACTAGAAAGTCATTCTAGCTTGAGAAATGGCAGCGAATAATAGTATTTCACAGCCTCAAATTCCCATTTTCAATGGTAAGAATTATGATTTTTGGGCAATTAAGATGAGAACTTCATTTTGCTTACAAGATGTATGGGATTTGGTAGAGAGTGGTTTTGTAGAACTGCAGGATGAGGTAGCCCATCTGGCATTAAATCAAGCACAAAAGGCCCAGCTTAAGGAGAACAGAAAGAAAGATGCAAAAGTTTTATTTCTCATCCAACAGGCATTGGATGAATCTATATTTTTTAGAGTTATAGTAGCAACAAAATCCAGAGAGGCATGGAAAATATTAGAAACTACCTATAGAGGTAATACAAAGGTAAAAATTGCTAAATTGCAATCCCTTAGAAGAACTTTTGAAAATTTGCAAATGAATGAATCGGAATCTATAGACCAATTTATGGGTCAAGTTTTGAATACAGTGAATCAAATTAGATCTAATGGAGAAACTATCACAGATCAGAAGATCATAGAAAAAGTAATCAGGTGTTTACCTAGTAAATTTGATGCTATAGTTGTAGCTATTGAAGAAACCATGGATTTAGAACAATTATCTGTAGATGAATTAATGGGTTTTTTGTTAACACATGAATCCAGAATGAATAGGAATAATACTTCTCTTGAAAATGCTTTCAAGTCACAAGTATCAGTTGGTAGAGGAAGAGGAAGATCCAGGTCTAACTTCAGAGGAAGAGGCAGAGGCTGATATGGAAGGAATAATTTAGATGAAGGTGAAAATAGTAATCAAAACTATAGCAGTAGAGGATGTGGGAACAATCACTTCTAGCAAGGTTCACAAAGGTTTGATAAATCTAATGTTCAATGTTATTACTGCAAGAAATATGGTCATTATGCAAGTGACTGCAGAAGTAAACAATGATATGTGTACAAGCAAAATGCTAATTACACAAGTGAATCTAGCTCTAATCTAGGTGAATCTAGTTCTAATCCTGGAAGCATGTTTCTTACTTTTAATGTTACTCAAGAAAAAGCTAGAGATATTTGGTTTTTAGACAGTAGATGTAATAATCATATGACAAGGAATAAAGAATTTTTTGCTAGTCTTGATGATTCTGTAAAATCAGAAGTGAAATTAGGAAATGATATCACAGTAGATGTCATGGGTAAAGGTGTCATAAATGTTTTGACCAAGAATGGTGAAAACAAGTTTATACCTGATGTTTATTTTGTACCTAGATTAAAACATAATCTTTTGAGTATTGGATAGTTAGTTCAGAAAGGTTATAGAGCGTCTTTTATAATAATGTTTGCACAATATTGGACAAGTTTCCAAGTCACAGGTTGATAGGAAAAGTGGAGATGACCAAGAATCAGATGTTCCCTCTTCATATTCAGTGCATCCAAGGAAAAGAGGAAGCCCACTACAAATCCATGCAGCTAGACCAATCATGGCTATAGCACTTAAGGTATGGACATTTACATTTTGGAGGTTTGAATTTATTATAGAAGAAAAGTATGGTGAAGGGTTTACCACCAATAGATTAGCCAGAAAGTTCATGTGACAGTTGTATTTTGGCAAAACAGCATAGAGAGAGTTTTCCAATAGGAGGCTCATATAGAGTTAAGGTAATATTGGAGTTAGTCCATAGTGATTTATGTGGACCAATGCAAACTACATCATTTGGAGGTAGTACTTATTTTCTAACCTTCATTGATGACTTTAGCAGAAAGACTTGGATATACTTCCTCAAAAATAAATCTAAAGCCTTTGGAATGTTTAAATAATTCAAGGCAATGGTTGAAAAGCAGAGTGGCCGTTATATAAAGGTATTGAGATTAGATAGAGGAGGTGAATATATATCTAATGCATTTAAAGATTTTTGTAGGTATCATGGCATCAAAAGCCAATTGACTACTAGGTACACACCACAACAGAATGATGTAGCAAAAAAAAAGAATAGAACAATAATGGAGATGGCAAGAAGCATGTTGAAAGCCAAACACTTGTCAAATGAATATTGGGCAGAAGCAGTAGCATGTGTAGTGTATATTCTAAATAGAATCCCAACAAAGAGTGTCAGAGATCGAATTCCATAAGAAGCATGGAGTGGTAAGAAATATAGTGCATATCATTTTAGATTTTTTGGTTGTGTTGCATATTCTCTTATACCATCTAAATTGAGAAAGAAACTTCATGATAGAGGTGAGAAATGCAATTTTATTGGCTATAGTGAAGAGTCAAATGCTTATAGGTTGTATAACCATATTTCCAAGCAAGTGATTATTAGTAGGGATGTTGAATATTAAGGAAGCAGAAGCATGGGATGGTAGCATCATCACAGTTGGAGCACCAATTCCACAAGATGAAGAAGTTCTTGAAGAACAAAATTTACAAGGTGGGCAATCCTCTCCACAAGCAGGTAAAAGCACACCAATAAGAACACCTAGAAGATTTGAACAAGGTGAATCTTCTAGTCATGCATGTCACCCTACTCCAAATTTACAAGTATGTGATGAATCAGATCCAACTCTTGCTACTTTAAGATCAAGAATTAAAGGTAAGAAAATGAAAATTTTGAATGAGATTTATTATCAAGAAGAAGAGAAATTAGATTTGGTTTCAAATTTTGCTCTTTTCACTCATGGTCCTATGTATTATGAAGAAGCAGTTAATGAGAAACATTGGATAAAAGCAATGGATGAAGAAATGAATGCTATTGAAAGAAATCAGACATGGGATCTAACTAATTTATCTGAAGGTAAGGATTGTATTGGAGTCAAATGGGTTTATAAGACTAAATTTGATGCAAATGGAAATGTTGAAAAGCACAAGGCAAGGTTAGTAGCAAAAGGGTTTACACAAGACATGGAGTTGACTATAATGAAACATTTGCTCCAGTTGCTAGACTGGATACTGTTAGAATGGTTTTATCAATTGTTGCTCAAAAAATTGGTATGTATATCAAATAGATGTAAAATTAGCATTCTTGAATGGTTTTCTAGATGAAGAAGTATATGTGAAATAGCGCACAGGTTATGAAGTACAAGGACATGAAGAAAAAGTTTACAGATTGAAGAAGGCTCTTTATGGTCTCAAGCAAGCACCAAGAGCATGGTATAGCAGGATTGATTCTTATATGATAAATAATGGATTTAGCAGAAGTGATAGTGAACCTACTTTGTACACAAAAATCAATAAAGAAGGTCAGATTTTGATTGTGTGTTTATATGTTGATGATTTGATTTTTACTGGAAATTTATTTGTAGACACTTTTAAATCAACAATGAAGAAAGACTTTGAAATGATAGATTTGGGACTAACGAAGTATTTTTGGGGAATAGAAGTTGTACAATCAGATAAAGGAATATTTATTTGTCAAACAAAATATGCAAAGAATGTGTTAAGGAGATTTAAGATGCTGAATTGTAAACCAACACCTACACCAGTTGCTATAGGGACTAAACTTAGCAAAGAAGACCAAGGGTTTAATATTGATTCCACAATATTCAAAAGGCTAGTTGGTAGTTTGATGTATCTTATAGCTACTAGACCAAATATCAGTTATGGGGTTAGTTTAATCTCAAGATTCATGGAGTCACTGAAAGACTCACATTAGCAAGTTGGAAAAAGGATATTGAGATATGTGGCAGGAACTACTGATTATGGAATTTTATATTCCACAAGTAACAATTTTAGTTTTATTGGTTTTACAGATAGTGATTTTGTAGGTAGCATTGATGATAGGAAGAGTGCTTCTAGATATGTCTTTCTTTTAGGCATAGGTGTGGTCACATGGACATCTAAAAAGCAACCTATAGTGACACTTTTATCAGATGAAGCAGAGTATGTTGCAGCCACATCAGCAGTATGTCAAGCAACTTGGATGAGAAGAATATTGAAAGATTTATTACAAACACAGAAAGAGTCAACACCAATCTTCTGTGATAACAAATCAGTAATCGCTTTATCAAAAAATTATGTGTTTCACAAGAGGAGCAAGCACATAGATACAAGATTTCACTTTATCAGAGAATTAGTGAACAATGGAGAAATCCATTTGGACTTTTGCAGATCTGAAGATCAATTGGCAAACAATTTACAAAGGCATTACGAAATGAGACTTTTGATTATTTGAGACAAAATATAGGCATTGTAAATGCTAAAATTGTAAGTGGTAGAAATTAAGGGGGAGTGTTAGAAAGTCAAGTTTAATTGGAGATAATTTCTCCCACCTCCCTCCTTTTGACATGCAAGCAGTTAAACATTCAGTTGAACAATCAATTAGTAAACTGACAGTGGAACAATTAGTGAGTAAACTGACAGTTGAGCAATGAGTTAGTTTACAATCAGTTAGTTTAAGCACTTAAAAATCAGTTAGTTAAGTAGTTAGATGATTAGTTAATCAATTAGTTTATTTTTGGATTCAAATCTATTTAAAGACACCTTGGGCACACATTGTAAGCATGGAAATTTGAAGATCAATAAAATCTCTTTTCTTCAAGAATTTGCAGTAGCAATTGTGTTTTTTCTTATTTATTTGTTTTAGTTCTTGTTTCGTATGCTCTCTATATTCTGACAATTTCTTGAAAATAAGAATTTTATTGATCTTCAATTTTTCTTGCTTACAATGCTGCGCCCAAGGCGTCTTTAAATAGATTTGAATCCAAAAATAACTCAAAATAAAATAATTGTTTAACTCATCTAAAACTAACTTCAACTGCTTGAAATAACTGAGTGTTAACTAACTGATTCCTAACTGTCAGTTAACTAACTAAATTTGAACTATTTCTCTAACAGTTTAACTAACTGTTTGATAACTGACTGATCGTTCACTGCCGCATGCATGAAGAGTGGAGAAATTAACTCCAGTTCATCTTGAGTTTCTAACAAATAAGTGCGTAAAAATATATGAGCTGTGGCATTATAAAATGTCCACATTGTCTGAATGTTGTTTTTTTTTTTGGTACAATGGACTGTAAGGAAACAAGACTAAATTCATTTGGCTATAAAAAATATGGGATTCCTAGTTAATGTTTTATAATCGATCTAAGAAAACGATGGGATATAAGGATAGTCTGCACTGACAACGAAAACTTCGTCTCTTACGTTAGTGTTTTCTATGTCCTGTAGCCGCGTGGATTTCTGGATTTGTCTTCTTCAAAAAGAGTATAATATTGGGGCCCATAATTCACATATTCTATATCACAAGCATGAGAGGAATCTTTTTCCAAAACTCCACAGAAAATTCTCGTTCGCGTCTCCTACCTTAATGAGGTGACCTGGACACCTATTCAAATAGAAAAAAGAAATAAATAAAAAATACAGTGTTCTCATTTCTTTTCACCATACCGCGTTGCAGCGTAGTGTTGAGATGAAATGCGCACAACTTTTGCTTGACATGCACAAATAAAAAAAAGGGTTATACAAGATAACTCTAAAAATACTGTAAGTGATGGATAAGAAGACTTTTAAGCGACATCGAGAGTTTGTTCAGAAATATATAGATCTTGAATTTTCTAAAGGAATTGAAAATTGACATGGGAGTAATCTCAGAGTATACCTAAAAACTTGTTGGAGATGATCATCATAATAATAATTATTTTTAAAAAAAAAAGAGTACCAAAAAAATATTTTAAAATTAAACTATTCGATTTTAGTAATGGCCAAAATCATTGCATCAATTTTGACAGACTAAATTTCAATCTTGATAAGATTGAATATCAATTAGATGATGTTAGATCATACTGAAATTAGGTTATTGCTTACAGCCATGTCTTTTGATTAGAAACCACTTTTATATTGTTAAAATGATTTACAGATCTTCTATAAAAACTTTTCCTTTCTCCTAAACATAATTCATTTAAAAGAGACTTGCAAAACATAAAAAAGAGTGTAATTATGAGAGGCTTCCCTCAATAAAACTTATGTGTATAGATAATTTGGCAATCAATAATCATGTAATCTAGCAAACAGTTTAATATGATATGAATATTTTGACCTTTTATGAATATTTAATTCAATACAATAATTTGTAGTAACTTTTTTAAACTTCCTTCTTTTAAATCTTTAATTTAAATGCATTAGCATGCTTATGTATATGTGTATATATAAAATTAAATTTAAGATCTCTTCATATACAAATTGATAATTACAAAGTAAAAAAACAGATAAAAATATTTAAAAAACCAAAACAATTAAAAATAAGTGTCAATAGTTCTACATAACACAAATGACCAAAATCAAATAGTACGATCAAAATTTAATAGTTCCGTTTCTAAAACAACCAAAACCGAAAGTTTGATCTTGGTTGATTGACCTTCAACCCCGAAATAGTCATTTGCATATGGCATCTGATGTCATACAAAGATAAATCTTTACCATTTTGAAAACCCTACATCTCCCTGTTAATTCCCTTAAATGAAGTCTTGGTGGAATCACAGGGTCATGGTTTTGAGCTTTGGTGTGCCCGGCAGCAGGTTAGAATTTATGGAGCCGAGCCTGTAAACACAGCATAAACAAATCTTTTTTGACAACAACACAAACAAATAATTAAAATTTACAATCAAGTCATTACACATTTTTCGAAAACTAAATGCAGTCTTAAACGTGGCGTCCGCATAGATTATTCTGCAACCTATAATCATATCTATCCTTAGATACTTAAGATTCTTAACCAATCATCTGCAGCCACACCCCAGAACTTTTGGTCTCATGTCCTCTTAAAGTAAATGATTATGCCATTCCACCTGTTACATACCAAATCCGCTTTTCAATTTTAAAACAAAGATTTTCGCATGACTGTTTGTCGGTACTCTGAATCGAAGATAGGTCGTAATCCAAATTTACTTTAACAAAGTATGAAATCGATTGGATATATTGATCTGTCATAAATTATCATTTCCGACCATAAATGGCATTTAAACGTGTTACGAAAGACAAAAATCAATTTCTGTTCATTGTCTGCTATTGGATGTGCGTCTTGTCTTGACTGGACATATGGAATACGTGTCCTGGCAAAACCGTATTGCGATGTTACAAAAGATCTCATGTGCCCTGTTAAAATTCCAGAAGATACACAAATATGCACCTATCCTTTCACGCCAAGCGTTATAAAATGAGAGGGACAAGATATTTTTGTTATATAGGAAACTTTTTCATTAGGTGTGTCCAATTGAGTGCAGAGTGCAGCCACCCTAATGGCGAACAGAACTCTTGGTCTTGTTGAAGAAGAAGAAAAGGTGAAGAAAGGCCCCTGGACTTCGGAGGAGGATAAGCGCCTTATTTCTTATATTAGTACACATGGTCAAGGGCGGTGGGATTTTCTGGCAAAAGCAGCAGGTATTTTTTTTAATATACTGTGAATCATACTCATAAATCTGCTCTGGGATGGATAAAATTAATCTAAATGTGTGTGAGAAGCAGGGCTGAAGAGAAATGGAAGGAGTTGCAGGCTAAGATGGGTTAACTACCTGCGTCCAAATCTTAATCACGCTTACATAACTCCAGAGGAAGAACGTCTGATCACTCATCTCCACGGCCTTTGGGGAAACAGGTACAGCATAATGTATTGATCACATGATTTTTTATCGTGCGCGTTTGCATCGCTCGGAGTTTGTTGAACCAGAGAGCGAGTATTAACAATGGGGTAATAGTTGGGATCCTGTTGAACCAGTCAGCCGTTATGAACGATGGGGTAATTGTTCACCCCAGTCAACGGGCTGCCTGCCATGCAAACGCGTGTGATAGCTATGTAAAAAACCATTTTTGTTAAATTATATTAAAAGTACATTAGTGAATATCTTGCCCAATAATTGTTTTCTTACTAGACTAATGAAAGAAGTTCAGGTGGTCTAGAATTGCAGAGAATTTACCGGGCAGGACAGACAACGCAATCAAGAATTACTGGAGAACTCGCATCATAAAAAAATCCCGTCATCAGGAAAGTTGTAGTGGCTTGCATAGCAACCATTTCAAGGACGCACGAAAACGCTCCATCTATTCAGATATTCGGTACACATGGTCTAAAAGTTCGCTGCGTGATGGTACTCCGACTCCAGATTGTGAGAGAGCTTATGGGTTTGGATTTAAGGAAGCAAACCCTTATATTTTGGATGGGGCTCAATCTGAGGAAGGTGAGGCATACAGTTATAATTTGAACGGAGCTCAATCAGGGGAAGGTTTGGTGCAGGATTGGACGGATGGGTTTCATGCTTACAACATTACAGTTGATTGTGTAAATAGTATGGCACTCTCTGAGTTGTATCCAGAGAGTGGCGAGCTTTGCTCGGACCAATTATGGAATATGGATGAAAATATTGATCAATTCATCCAACTTGTATAATTTACCTTTTCTAATGAAAAAATTGGACGAATAATGGAATATGTCTGAAAAAATCTTCATAATTGAAAGGTCTCTTTTTCAAACACTAGGTTTTAATTAAAATAAAAACATGCATTTGACAATAAGTTTTCTTTTAAATAACTCTCTTTCTAAGGATCAAAATATATTGTAATCGCCATCGCATAATGGAAATAATAAACTATTAGAAATATCTTCTTCCAATATATCTTCCTGTCCCTTGCCATATTTACTTTCATAGCACTATCAACTTAAAAAATTCTTGATATTATGCTCCTCCTCAAAAGAGGGTACGATATGTACATATCATTAGCTTAATTTTTAAATTTATAAAAATATTTATTTATAAATATAAATATTTATATCTTTTATTATTAAAGGATGGTTTTATCAAAGGTAGAATTATAACTATTTTATAGTTGCAGGGGTTTTATACAAATTTAAAAAATTTAACTATAAAATATAGAATTTTTCTTTGAAAAATAAGATAAGGAGTTGTATAAAAATGAGATTTTCAAACATAGGTGAAAGTTTAGGTAATAATTTACAGCATCTATATCAGAAAGAAATTTTTAGAGAGGGCCAAGAATTTACAGCGTTTAAAGAGAAAACTTAATTATAAAAAAAATAACTTTACAATCATGAAAAATTTATTTATAATTATTTTTTGTATTCAGACCTTTTAGAATTTTTATGCAAGTATAATTTTTGCAGTTTTTAAAATTCATTAGACGACTTCATGCATATCTATTCCTGACCTTTGAAGGATCTCTGCATAGAAAATATGAATAGAAAATAAACAAGAAAACAAGAACTATTAACTCAGAACTCAGAAAGCTACAGCAATCTTGAGAAACACAATTCTATTCATCTTCTAATTTCCCTTGATTACATTGAGCGCACATAGGGTCTTTAAATAGAATTAAAAACTAAACAATAACTGAAAATAGACTCATCTATTATTAGCTTCAACTACTTAACTAACTGCTTGTTCAAACAAACTCATATCTAACTGATTGTTAACTAACTCAATCCTAACTGTCAGTTTACTAACTGATGCTTAACACCCAGTTTACTAACTGTTTGTTTAACTGCTTGCTTGCATGATAAAGGAGGGAGGTGGGAGAAATTATCTCCAATTAACTTGACTTTCTAACACTCCCCCTTAATTTCTACCACTTACAATTTTAGCATTTACAATGCCTAAATTTTGTCTCAAATAATCAAAGGTCTCTTTAGGTAATGCCTTTGTGAATATATCTGCTAGTTGATCTTCAGATCTACAAAAATCCAGATGGATTTCTCCATTGTTCACTAACTCTCTGATAAAGTGAAATCTTGTATCTATGTGCTTGCTCCTCTTGTGAAACACATGATTTTTTGATAAAGCGATTGCTGATTTGTTATCACAGAAGATTGGTGTTGACTCCTTCTGTGCCTGTAATAAATCTTTCAATATTCTTCTCATCCATGTTGCTTGACATGCTGCTGATGTGGCTGCAACATACTCTGCTTCAGCTGATGAAAGTGTAACTATAGGCTGCTTTTTGGATGCCCATGTGACCACACCTGTGCCTAATATAAAGGCATGTCCATCAGTACTCTTCCTATCATCAACGCTACCTGCAAAATCACTATCTGTAAAACCAATCAAACTAAAATCGTTAGTTGTGGAATATAAAATTCTATAATCTGTAGTTCCTGCCACATATCTTAATATCTTTTTTCCAACTTGCCAAAGTGAGTCTTTTGGTGACTCCATGAATCTTGAGATTAAGCTAACCCCATAATTGATATCTGGTCTAGTAGCTGTAAGATACATCAAACTACCAACTAGCCTTTTGAATATTGTAGAATCAACATTGGATCCTTTGTCTTCTTTGCTAAGTTTAGTCCCTGTAGCAACTGGTGTAGGTGCTGGTTTACAATTCAGCATCTTAAATCTTTTTAACACATCCTTTGCATACTTTGTTTGACAGATAAATATACCTTTCTCTGATTGTTCAACTTCTATTCCCAAAAAATACTTCATTAATCCCAAATCTGTCATTTCAAATTCATTCTTCATTGCTGATTTAAAAGTGTCTACAGACAAGTTTCCAGTAAAAATCAAATCATCAACATATAAACACACAATTAAAATTTGACCTTCTTTGCTGATTTTTGTGTACAAAGTAGGCTCACTATCGCTTCTGCTGAATCCTTTGCTTATCATATAAGAATCTATCCTACTATACCATGCTCTTGGTGCTTGCTTAAGACCATAAAGAGCTTTCTTCAATCTGTAAACTTTTTCTTCATGTCCTTGAACTTCATAACCTGTGGGCTGTTTCACATATACTTCTTCATCTAGAAATCCATTCAAAAAAGCTGATTTTACATCCATTTGATATACATACCAATTATTTTGAGAAGCTATGGATAATAACATTCTTACAGTATCCAGTCTAGCAACTGGTGCAAATGTTTCATTATAGTCCACTCCATGTTCTTGTGCAAAACCTTTTGTAACTAACCTTGCCTTTTGCTTTTCAACATTTCCATCTGCATCAAATTTAGTCTTATAAACCCATTTAACTCCAATACAATCCTTACCTTCAGGTAGAGTAGTTAGATCCCATGTTTGATTTCTTTCTATAGCATTCAATTCTTCATCCATTGCTTTTAGCCAATGTTCCTCATTCACTGCTTCTTCATAAGACATAGGGTCATGAGTGAAAAGAGCAAAATTTGAAACCAAATCTAATTTTTCTTCTTCTTGATTGTAAATCTCATTTAAACTTCTCATCTTCTTACCTTTAAATCTTGCTCTTAAAGTAGCAAGAGTTGGATCTGATTCATCACTTACTTGTGAATTTGGAGTAGGGTGACATGCATGACTAGATTCACCTTGTTCAAACCTCTTGGGGGTTCTTGCTGGAGTGTTTGTACCTGTTTGTGTAGAGGATTGTCCACCTTGCAAATTTTGTTCTTCAGAAACTTCTTCATCCTGTGGACTTGGTGCCCCAACAATGATGGTGCTACCATCCCATGCTTCTGCTTCCTTAAATTCAACATCTCTGCTAATAATCACTTGCTTTGAAATTGGGTTATATAACTTATATGCCTTTGATTCTTCAGAATAGCCAATAAAAATGCATTTCTCACCTCTGTCATCAAGTTTCTTTCTCAATTTAGATGGTATAAGAGAATATGCTACACAACCAAAAATTCTGAAATGATATACACTATATTTCTTACCATTCCATGCTTCTTGTGGAATTCGATCTCTGACACTTTTTGTTGGGCTTCTGTTCAGAATATACACTGCACAAGCTACTGCTTCTGCCCAATATTCATTTGACAAGTGTTTAGCTTTCAACATGCTTCTTGCCATTTCCATGATTGTTCTGTTCTTTCTTTCTGCTACACCATTCTGCTGTGGTGTGTACCTTGTGGTCAACTGTCTTTTGATTCCATGATATCTGCAAAAATATTGAAATTGATTAGACATATATTCACCACCTCTATCAGATCTGAGTACCTTGATATATCGGCCACTCTGCTTTTCAACCATTGCCTTGAATTCTTTAAACTTTCCAAATGCTTCAGATTTGTTTTTGAGAAAGTAGATCCAAGTCTTTCTGCTAAAGTCATCAATGAATGTTAGAAAATAAGTACTACCTCCAAATGATGGAGTTTGCATTGGTCCACATAGATCACTATGGACTAACTCCAATATTACCTTAGCTCTATATGAGCCTCCTACTGGAAAACTCTCTCTATGCTGTTTTGCCAGAATACAACTGTCACATGAACTTCCTGGCTATTCTATTGGTGGTAAACCCTTCACCATATTTTTCTTCTGTAACAAATTTAAAGCTCCAAAATGTAAGTGTCCGTACCTTAAGTGCCATAACCATGATTGATCTAGCTGTATAGATTTGTAGTGAGCTTCTTCTTCTCCTTGGATGCACTGAATATGAAGAGGGAACATGCGATTCTTGGTCATCTCCACTTTTCCTATCAACCTGTCACTTGGAACCTTGTCCAATATTGTGCAGACATTATCCATAAAAGATACTCTGTAACCTTTCTGCACTAACTGACCAACACTCAAAAGATTATGTTTTAATCTAGGTACAAAATAAACATCAGGTATAAATCTTCTTTCACCATTCTTGGCCAAAACATTTATGACACCTTTACCCATGACATCTACTGTGATATAATTTCCTAGTTTCACTTCTGATCTTACAGAATCATCAAGACTAGCAAAAAATTCTTTATTTCCTGTCATATGATTACTGCATCCACTGTCTAAAAACCAAATATCTTTAGCTTTTTCTTGAGTAACATTACAAGTAAGAAACATGCTTCTGGAATTAGAACTAGATTCATTTGTGTAATTAGCATTCTGTTTGTACACATATCCTGGTTTATTTTTGCAGTCACTAGCATAATGACCATATTTCTTGCAATAATAACATTGAACATTAGATTTATCAAACCTTTGAGAACCTTGCTGTGAGTGGTTGTGACCACGTCCTCTGTTTTTGTAGTTTCCTCTACTACTGTAGTTTTGATTATTGTTCTCATCTTCCTCTGAATTGTTCTTTCCATATCTGCCTCTGCCTCTTCCTCTGCCAACTGATACCTGTGATTTGAATGCATTCTCTAGAGAAGAGTTATTCCTATTCATTCTGGATTCATGTGTTAACAAAGAACCCATTAATTCATCTACAGATAATTGTTCCAAATCTTTAGTTTCTTCAATAGCTACTACTATAGCATCGAACTTACTGGGTAAACATCTGAGTACTTTCTCTATAATCTTCTGATCTGTCATCGTTTCTCCATTAGATCTAATCTGATTCACTATATTCAAAACTTGACCCATAAACTGATCTATTGATTCTGATTCATTCATTTGCAAATTTTCAAAAGTTCTTCTTAGAGATTGCAATTTAGCAATTTTTACCTTCGTATTACCTCTATAAGTGGTCTCCAAGATTTTCCATGCCTCTCTGGATCGCGTTGCTGCTACAACTCTGGAAAATATCGATTCATCCAATCCCTGTTGGATTATAAATAAGGCTTTTGCATCTTTCTTTCTGTTCTCTTTAAGGTGGTCCTTTTGTGCTTGATTTAATGCCAGATGGGCTGCCTCGTCCTACGGTTCTACAAAACCACTTTCTACCAAATCCCATACATCTTGTGAGCAAAATAAAGTTCGCATCTTAATTGCCCAAAAATCGTAATTCTTACCATCAAAAACGGGAATTTGAGGCTGTGAAATACTGTTAGATGCAGCCATTTCTTAAGCTTGAATGACTTTCTGGTCACTATTTCTGACACACAGTCACCACCGTCGGTTACACTACCGAGGTCGGTCGCTGAAATTGCCGACGTCGGTTCTTTCTGCCGTCGTCGGTCACTTGTTGGTTTGAGGTCGGCCGATGTCGGTCTATAACTGCCAATGTCGGTCTCTACGCTGCCTACTGGCAATACCTGCGCTTTTCCTTCACCCTTCTGCTTCGCTCCCCTTGCTGGCTACTTTTCTAACCAGGGTTTTCTCTTTCTAACCTGCGCTCTTCTGCCACAACCTGTGCTCTGATACCAATTTGAAGGAAAATATGAATAGAAAATAAACAAGAAAACAAGAACTATTAACTCAGAACTCAGAAAGCTACAGCAATCTTGAGAAACACAATTCTATTCATCTTCTAATTTCCCTTGATTACATTGAGCGCCCATAGGGTCTTTAAATAGAATTAAAAACTAAACAATAACTGAAAATAGACTCATCTATTATTAGCTTCAACTACTTAACTAACTGCTTGTTCAAACAAACTCATATCTAACTGATTGTTAACTAACTCAATCCTAACTGTCAGTTTACTAACTGATGCTTAACACCCAGTTTACTAACTGTTTGTTTAACTGCTTGCTTGCATGATAAAGGAGGGAGGTGGGAGAAATTATCTCCAATTATGGAATATGGATGAAAATATTGATCAATTCATCCAACTTGTATAATTTACCTTTTCTAATGAAAAAATTGGACGAATAATGGAATATGTCTGAAAAAATCTTCATAATTGAAAGGTCTCTTTTTCAAACACTAGGTTTTAATTAAAATAAAAACATGCATTTGACAATAAGTTTTCTTTTAAATAACTCTCTTTCTAAGGATCAAAATATATTGTAATCGCCATCGCATAATGGAAATAATAAACTATTAGAAATATCTTCTTCCAATATATCTTCCTGTCCCTTGCCATATTTACTTTCATAGCACTATCAACTTCAAAAATTCTTGATATTATGCTCCTCCTCAAAAGAGGGTACGATATGTACATATCATTAGCTTAATTTTTAAATTTATAAAAATATTTATTTATAAATATAAATATTTATATCTTTTATTATTAAAGGATGGTTTTATCAAAGGTAGAATTATAACTATTTTATAGTTGCAGGGGTTTTATACAAATTTAAAAAATTTAACTATAAAATATAGAATTTTTCTTTGAAAAATAAGATAAGGAGTTGTATAAAAATGAGATTTTCAAACATAGGTGAAAGTTTAGGTAATAATTTACAGCATCTATATCAGAAAGAAATTTTTAGAGAGGGCCAAGAATTTACAGCGTTTAAAGAGAAAACTTAATTATAAAAAAAATAACTTTACAATCATGAAAAATTTATTTATAATTATTTTTTGTATTCAGACCTTTTAGAATTTTTATGCAAGTATAATTTTTGCAGTTTTTAAAATTCATTAGACGACTTCATGCATATCTATTCCTGACCTTTGAAGGATCTATGCATCATAGAAGGATCCCATGTTTAGGGGCTACTGTTTCTATAATTTTAAATAGAGCGGTTTTATACATCATCAAAAATTAAAAACTGCATACAAAATATATGCACCTTAAAATAAGGAACAGCTACTGTTTAAAAAGAAATTTTTGAAAGGTTAAGAAACAGTAGAGGGTTGAAAGCATCATCAACGGCATTATGGACTGCTGACAGCTACATCTTTAGGCCAAGCCTGCATTTCTATTTGAAACCCAAAATGGATTCGCATAACGACACTTTTCGGCCCTGCATTCTCGGCTTCATGGCAACCCTGCCTAGGGATTTTGCAGTTTTTAATTGCGTATTGTATTTTGTGATTGCTTTGTGAAGAATGATATTCCATGAAGGGATTGATTTTATCAGATATGGCAGTTCTGAGAAGGTCCACAACTTTGTCCTCAGTGTCCAAGATCCGTTTGCAGTCGGCGCTTGCTACCGTGAAACCGCTTTTACAAAGTCCGTGGTTTAGTATTTAGGTAAGTTTAGGTTTTTGGTATAGTTATTGTATTACATGGCGAGTTAGTGGAATTTCATTTAGTTGTATACTATTATTTTTAGTTAGTTTCTGTTTAGAATTTGTTTAGTTAATTAGTTAGTGATGGTTTTTATTTAAAGGTTTCATGGTTTAGGATTTTATTTGAAATTCTCAATCGTCCCTTTGTTGGTTGGTGGTTAATTTTTTTCGTTAGTTTTTGTTTTTGTTTTGGTTTTGGTTTTTTATTTTTGGGTGAAAATTATTTTTTATTAATTTAAATGAAAATTGATAGTATACTATTAGTAATATAAAAAGTTAGTGGAAAAGTCATATTTTAAAAGTTAAATCAAGTTATTAAAAATCGTGACATAAATTATAGATCAAAAAAATTGGTTACAAGTGGTTCAAAAGTAAAGTTAAAATAATTGAAATAAGTGACAACCAAAAAAAGATAATACAAACATCAAGGAATAAAATAATTAGTAGCTGTAAACATAGTGGTTAAAGGAACAGGTGGAGATGGAGGGTATTTTGGCTTTCAACCCCATCCATCTTGAGTCGGGGTATTGTCATCCATAAGGAGAGGTCCTCAACCATTAGCTCACTGGTTAGTGTCAACATCATTCTTCAAATCCTGGGGGAAGGGTGAGATGGCTAACTATAGATATGGGAACATATCATGCAGAGGGGTCTCCACATTCCACCACCACTATCTTTGCCACTATCTTTGTCAGATCCTCTCAAAGGAGATAACCAATGAGAGCGAGGAGAGGAACTCCTCTAACTTTGACACCTCTGGATGCGAGAGCGATAATGCCTCCCTTCGTGTCTATGACCCCAAAGGAGGAGAGTGGTGAGGTAAGAGATCAGGTGGGTCATGACTAACTGTATATAGAACGCTCCCCTAGTGGTCCAAAAGAAGCTGCATATGATGAAGCTCAAGCCAGACCTTGCCTATTTGATTCTAAATCTGGAGGGTAATGTTAGAAATCATAACTTTGTTAATTACATCAATTTTTTCCATAATCTCACTATTAAAACATGCTTGATTTCTAGATTTCTCATTCTAAAATAAAATATCAGTATAAAAAATCTATCCAAATCTGTTGTATCTTGAAGGTAAAAGGGAAAAATCCTCTGGGAGAGCCATTTTCCAAGAGATCATCTTAGCTCTAAAGGGTTTGAATCCATTTCCAAGCAGATTCAGCATGTGGGAAAAATAAGAAGAGATGTTTGATGGTTTTTGCATTTTGACAGGCTGGGCAAGTGGGATTAAGCACCGCTATGTGCTTGAGCCAATTCCTTATGATGAAACCTTGGTATAGAATACACCAAAGGAACTTAGCCATTTTGGGTTCAATAGAAGCCACCCAAAAATATGATCAAACCTCCTAGCCTAGACTCGATGAAAGGATTAGGGGACCTATGATGATTAAGAAGCTCTATGTCAATGTGCTGAGGGGCTAATAAATTGTAGCCTTGCTGGGGAGAATAATGGTGGAATGACATGGTCATAGGCCAAGACCAGTTCTTCTACCACAATATAGGAGAGAAAAATATAATCTTCTGTAAGTACTCATTAGGTATGGAGCTCTAAATTTTAGCAATAGATTTTGTATCTTCTTTGTTAAGTTGTAATTTGGCCTTTAGCATAGCCCAAAAAGTCAATCCCTAGAAACCTTATAGAACAAATCACCAATTCTGAAAATACCCTTCTTAAATAAACTTAAGAGTTTAATTCTAGGGACCATGGTAAATGGGACATTATGAAAGGTTATCTGAGGAGACCAACACAATGACTAGAAGTTTAGAGAAAATACTGATTCTAAACCCCCTTCCCCACCAACCCAAATAATTCAAGGTTTGAGCTTTTCCTAGGCCTCATAAATACTTTGCATGACAAATGTGCACGTACATTGATAGATAATTGTGAAATAAGTTCAATTTGAAATCCTATGCCTTACCAAGTTTATGTCTTGATATGGTATCTTTGAGATATGAAGTGTTGTAGTAAAATTTTCTAGGCTTCATCTATTGATTTGGGTTCATGTTGTTGGTATTGTGACATTAATGTTGTGATTGATGTAAAATGTTTGTCAGTGTTATTGGTTTCCTAGAGATGTTCTTGTGAAGATGCATGCTATGTGATCATGATGGCTTAAGCATGGTCTATCATGTTCTTGTGTTCTGCATAAGATCTTGGCACAAAATTATGGTTTGTGACAAGGAAACAAAGTGAGAAGAGAGAATTTGAAGGCACCCTATTTTCTCTCTATTGAGAGATTTTTTTAATGTAACCTCATAATTTTTGTGAGGTTGATCACATGTCAAGGTCAAGATAAATATACAAGCTAAGCATACTTTTGAGCACTAGTCTTGAGGAGTTTATCATATCATGAGCATGTGTGTGAAGATGGTGGTCTGGTAAGATAGATACACATAGGTATGATTTGATGTTAAATAATTCTTAAGCATGTATATTAAGTTTTGAAACACTTAGCAAACTTTCAAGGTAAACTTTAAGGTGTATGGTCTTAAGCCTAAGCATGCAACCATTTGAGTCCTACATTTTTTCTGACCTAATGAGGAGTCTTGAGGTGTTATAAAGAATGAAAATCATTGGTAGAGAATGTGAGAATAATTTTTACATTGTGTAAACATGGGTATAAGCTATATAAGCTTTTATAGGAGGTTTGTAGGTCAGTTCTTGGCTTAGTATTTGTATGAAATACCTAGTGAGAAGGCACAAGCTCGGTTGTATGATGAGGTGAGCAGTATGAGGCTTGTGAGAAGAATTTTGATAGTATGTGAGCATGGTATGAGGTTTTATTACATTATTATGATCTGTTGAGATCAGTAGAAGATATTAGAAGGTGTGTTCAAGGTCTAAGTATGACTGATAATTCAAGGCCTAATGTGCAAAGTGACCTAGTATGGCCTAATGAGGGTTCAATTTCAATTCCTAAGGTGTCAGAGCTCATAAGAGAATTATTATAGGTGTGATATGTTTTCTAATGTTTTTTTATCATGTCTAAGGTCAAATTATGAAGGACAATGCATGAAAAATGATGTTGAAGTTTTCTATGTTCACAGAATGAGGTATAATAGACCTGAGAAGAATTTTATTATTCTCGATGGAACGTGAAACCTTTTCATGAGATCATAATAAGTTCTTAGAAAATTTTAAAGGTTAATAGCTTAAATTTACTCATATTGATTTCAGAGTTGAGGGGCAATCCGTTATGAAAGATTGTTAAGAATGAAAGGTAGTTTAAACCCTCCTAAGACCCTCATAATGAACCAATATGGAAGATCTTATTGTAAAGTGATCAGAATGGTTTGGTTTACCTAGCATGATGATTGGAGGTTGTATTAAACTCTTCTAGGTACCTTTATGTGGCATTGGTCTATCAGAAGAGTGAGTGGAAACTATAAGAAACCCTTTATTTCTTAGATTTTTGATGTAACAAGTATGGTTGACCAGGTCAAAGTATGAAATTTGTCGAAGGTTGAACCTTGAGACCTATATATTCTTAATATGGTTTTTTTATATTATATTTTATAACTAAAATATGTTAAAATGGTCATAGAATTTGACCTATAGCTAAATAGGCCTAATGAGGAAGACAGTGAGAAAACCAGGCAGAAGTGAGAATGAGATTAGGGATGGGTTCTAGTGGATTAGGGATGGATCCAAATTTATGGGGTAATTTTTCAACACCTTTTCTTCTTGAATATAAGAATTATATGTGAAATTTTTTTTTCAAAGTGAGATGTCAACATAGTGAGGTCTGTGTAGGGTAAAGGCATGACATTGGTTTGGAAGACCAATATTGATATGAAACCTTATGATATATCTATTTCAATATGTTCTAAGGATTATAAAGCATCATATAAACCCATTTTATTTTTAAAAAATGTGTTCATACAACTGTTCTAAATCTTGGTTTTCATGAATATGTTTTTGGAGCTATAGGCAATTTTTGTGTGTGTTGGTGACAATGATGTCCCTGAGTCTTTTTGCATAGATTTTAAGAATACAATGCATATGAAGTTGTTATATATGTATCATAGGTTCATTTAAATACATTTTTATTCATGGTAAATGCCTATGAGGATGTGAAAAGTTAAAGGTTCTTAGGTCACCATATATTTTACACCAAAACTACTAGTTATAATTCTGAACATAGTTTCCATAGGTACACCATATGTTTTATTTGAGTTACTAGCATGGGTGAAGTCTAATTGTATAGTGTTACAACATATACATACTCTCCCATGGAGACCCTTATTAGAGAGACTCTTACATCAGATATATGTATCATATTCTAGAGATCCTCTCTCTACCACTTCCATTCTAAGATCAATGTTATTGAGTTCCTATAGTTATCATCACAGGGCATCCATACCAGGTACAAAATATTCTACTAGATGGGTCCCTAATACCCCTATAATTCCCATAGCACCTTAGTCAACTTGATATATTCTTAGCACCATTCCATAGGTAGTACCATCTATAGGTAACTGAATAAAGCAAGTTAGGGAACCACAATTACCTTTTCACATAGTTTGCAAGATTATTGTTCCCTTTTTTGACACATGAAACCTTCATAGTGAGTCTCTTATGAGACACATTGGTTATTATGTTCCTATATAGTTTTACATAGTTTCCTTATTTATTGCTTCTTGTATATAGTTACATTTTCATATTGCTTGTACATATATTATATACATAAAATAAGTAAATAAACATACTATGTAAAAGAAAGTAAAACATTCAAATGTATACTCATAAAATTCAAACTATAGATAATATGCATTGACATGTTTACACTTCTTATACTTGTCAGGTACTACATATGCTAGCTATCTTAGAATAGTTAAATTTTATCATACATACATTCTTCACTTGTTCTTCTTGATTGTTTACAAATTACTTATAGGACCCATGCCCACTACACATATCTAAATTTTCTACTATCTACCCATTAAGGACATAGACAAAGATACATGAATTCCTCATTTGATATATTCATCCATTTGGGGCATCTTATACATAGTTTTGATTGCTAGGTTACATCTTTTTAAACTCTATATCATAGATTTAGTATTGTTATATCTTGATATTGATTATCCTACTCTACTCGTATTCATTATCAACTACTACTACTACTACTACTACTACTACTACTACTACTACTACTACTACTACTACTACTACTACTACTACTACTACTCTAGACTCAGATTATATACATCTTTGTTCTTATACAAATTTGTACAACATGTTCATGCATACTTTCATTTCTAGGTTTCCTAGTTTAGGGATAATCATGTCTCTTTAATTTTACTTACTATCAAGGGAATTTGAATAATCCATTCCTCTAAGGCTCTAAGCCATTATTTTCATTATATGTATGCTTTGGTCATGTTTCCATGTGTTTTTTGTGCCTTCTTTATTTTGTATGTGGACATTCAAACATGTCTTTCAATGTGGCTTGAATCCAAATTTATTGGTCTTTACATATTTGTAAATTTGAGCATGGCCTTGTATGTCTTACCTCCTAAATATAGTGACGTTTACCCATATCCCTTATATTATGGCCCATTGGCCTACTTTGTGTGCCTCTTATGTTTATATATATATATATATATATATATATATATATATATATATATATATATATATATATATATATATATATATATATATATATATATATATATATATATATATATATATATATATATATATGCTTTTGTGTATGCATCATGGCCATGATACTTGTCTCTTTCTTGTCGCACACTCTAATTTTGGATGCCATGAGGGGACTCATGTATCTCACCTTAATCCTCAGGTTCCTTGATGGACGTCATGCCCCATCCCCCTAGCTAGTTACTTAGTTTGTTTCTCATATTTATTTTTCATAAACATTGTTTTATCTGTCTTTATGGCCTTGTGAATGGTAGATATAACATACACCATACATTAAAAATTTATTCTCAGATTATCTTACATTTCCATGTTATTTATGCACATTATATGGGTTTATTATGAAGATATTATGTATGCTAAAGATAATGCACATCTTGCAGATATTTTTATTTTTAGGATAGTTCTTACACAAGTTCAACAATTCCCATAAAAAGTGGAGGATTTCACATAGGTTTGTCACAAATATTAGGTTATTTGAATGCACTAAGAGTATAATTTTTCATTACGCATGCATAGAATATATAAATTAGTTTCAAGAAAACTCAATGGGAAATAGTCATATAAAAACTAGTTTTAATTACATAGAAATTAATACAGTGGGACATTACTACTAGAAATGTGACATGAGAAACACCAATTCTAATTTATATATATGGTGCTATTATCTAGTAGCATCAGTTTCATAAAATTCTAGATTAGCTAGAAAAGTATAATAAGTACACTCTAGTTTTACACAACTTCAATTATCGATTACCAGTTTTTGCTTAGTTTAGCATAGATTCATACAAGTTTTCTCAATTTAAGGGTATCACTCCTAGCATGATCATTCATTTTTTAGTTTCAGAGACTCAGATACATATTATTATAACTCACACTAGAATCTATATAGTTAGATATCAAATTTACGGGCACGTGCGTGGCACACTATTTTCATATGCTCATTTATGTATTGATTGATTAGATGGAATGTCAAATTCCCTATCATTTTCTACATTATACACACTATAAATCATATTCTAAGTTATAAACTAGATTGATGCCCTACTCCATTCGTAGTGGTTGGCATTCCTGAGTGGCGTAAAATTGTCTTACATTACCAATTAGCCAACATCCATCTTACATTCTTAAGTGGTATAAATTCATTTTAAATTTTAGATTTTTTGTGTGTCCTAGATCCATCTTATATAGTTTATGTTACATGACATAGTTTTAGTTTTAGATGCATCTACTACACATAAGTAGGCAATGATGGAGTGATAGTCTTCTTGAGTTCTTGAGCCACTTACATAAGAGGGTTAGACTCACCATCAGTCCAATCCATGATATTCATAGGTCTTGATGCACCAATTAGGAGTGGGAAATGATGGATTCATAATTAGATTCAGTTCTTGAACCACCACACATGGGGATTGATAAATTCATCAACTTAATCAAAGCTTTTCACTGATTTGATCATTATCTACATGGATAGAAATAAGATGTCACTAGGTTTATGTATTGGTTCATATACCTAGTAAGGTGTACTTGTTCCTTTTCTATCCTTTTTTTGTGATATCTTTTAAGGGCTGATCTATGCAGGTTTCATTTTTAATACATGTAATAGAGCATGCTTCACACACTCAAACCTAGATTCATGGGCTTAACCGATTAGATAAGTCTAGGTTCACTTATTTTCCATTTATCCTAGTCATTTTGATTTGTTTCACTTTTATAATAAAGGTGAGGGGGATGTAATCACATAAAAATGACACTATGAGTGGTAAGAGTGTTACTTAAGACCGACCATCCCTAATTTATTCCTAGACCAATCTTATGGCCTATTTGAAAACTTATCCAGCCTTCATGTTAGCCACACACATCCTTAAAAATCATAAAAAAAATAGTATTAGACACTCACTTTAACATCCTAGCTGCTAGTGCCTGACATTATGCCACTTGGATACTAGCGCCATAAATTAGACATTAGTGGCAATGGGGCTAGTGTCCCAATTTGGATGTTATTTTCTTTTTCCCTACTTTCATTACCGATGTATAGCTTTTCAAATTAAAAAAAACACCTACAGTCCACCTAGACCTATTTCAATACCTTTACAAACAATATGATATTATATATACATGACATTTTGCCCATTATCCACTCGATATAAATGATATTTAAGTGACACAATTTAACTCTGAACAAGTAGTCTATAATCAAGCCTGGTAGACTCAGACATAGGTGTACTGAAACATTCAAAATAGTTCCACATAGAGGACACTAGTGCCAAAATGAGGACACTATCACTGTTGGTGCTATTTTCCAATTAGGGCACTATTATCAAGGAAGGGTTTTGACATTTGGATCCTATCCACAACACTCAAATTAGCTCTTATCCTAGTTTGTAGCCTATAGATCTTCCTTTTTAGTCATTTTCCAACTATGTACTTATTCACATCATTTATTGCTATTTTTAGAAATGTCAAAATAGGTTAATTCTATTATAATTTAGTGGTCATATTTATTGCATATTTTATACCCTAATTTACTATACTTAGACCATTTAACAACCTATGACTTAAGCTCCATAACCATAAAAATTTAAATCAACTATATATTTAAGTAGTTAAAATCAGTTTTGTGCAATTATTTTATATCTTTAACAAATATATTTTCTCAAATTTTTATCCTATTAGGGTCACATTAAGATAAAAATTTATAATAAAATTTAGGAATAGAGGGTGAACATGTATGTTATAAATTAGTAAACATGTCAATAAAATAAAATATATATTATACATTTTTTCTGGTTAACTTGAGGAATCAATAACCTAACGATCTTGAACAACCCTTTTGGAAACGTTTTTAGTTGGGAAAGATCCTTTAACCATGAAAGGGTATGCAAATACCCAACTCAACATGTCATAGGTAAACTAAAAATCGAATTTGAGACCTAGATAACTTATATGCTTTTTAATATCCCAACACTTGTATTTTAATTAGTTAATTACTTAACCAATATGATTTGTGTGATTAATTATTACCTTGATGATACTATTATTTGTATGATTTAATAAAAAAATATACTTTAATTAGGAACATGTAACATTTTATAATTCATCCTTATTTCTTAAGTCTTACCACCAATTATATATGTTTTAAGCAATCAAATGATTTCGAAAGTAGATTTTTCAAAATTTTAATCTAAAAAAAAATGATGTTATCAAAAAAATAAAACATCACTCCAAATTCATAAGGATTTGTGGTGGATTTATATTTTTTATGTTCAATAGATACATTATGTTTTTGAGCATATTTGGTTTGACTAATAAAAAATACTTACTCTGAATATGGAATATGAAGACTAAGGAAAAATGCAACAAGCCCCATTTAGTCATCTCAAATTTTTTAATTACCTATTCTTTCACATCCTTAGTTTTTTTTGGTATTTCACCATAATTATTAATTTTTCAACATAAAGAAACAAAATTAGGATTTTTTGCATATACTTTCTTTTTGTAGATTGTAAGGTTAGAGATACTCCATGTTAAACCCAAATTGCTTAAAAAATCTTGTAGATATTTTCATTCAAAGATTGAAAAACTTGTTTCAAACCATACAAGGAGCTTTTCATCTGGCACACATATCTCGAGTTGACACTACTAATTGACATGGGAGGTTGTGAAATATATATTTCTTCTTACAAATAATCATCCAAGAAAACACATTTTTTGTTCATAATATGGAACTCTCACCCATTTTTTGTAGTTAATGAATGTACTATCATAATGGATTTCATCTTGGAAACTAGAGAAAAGGATTCATGGTAATCAATACCTTAAACATATGCAAAATATTTTGGTAAAACATTAAATTTATATGTGTTAGTGGAACCATAAATTACATAATTAATGTGGTATACCAATTTTTACCTAACTATTTCTCTTCCTTCCAAAAGTGGAACCAAACCCCAATTTTTTTCTTCTTTGGAGAATACATTTCTTATATTAAATTTGCTTTCCATTTATGATTCTTAGAAGCTTCATGATGAGTCTCTAGATCTTTACCTATTGTGAACTATGTTAGTTGTACAACATCAAACTTTATATACCCAAATTTGCTCAAAAAAACACAAGTATAATGTATTTTTTGCCTTTCATACTTATAAGCTCCCAATGTTTAATTATGCTCTTATTCACACATTTTATCTATGTTTTATGTTTTTTTGTCACTCTTTCATATTGATTTCACTATATTATTAGATTCTCAATTTCCCATGTTAGTCCTTGTTAGAGTAATAAGGATCCTTATTCTTCCTACAGCTTCATTATTTAGTTTTGTTGATTTTAAAAAATAACACACTTTGATGATTACCATAGTCATCTTTGTCTTCCCTCACATTTTTCAAGACTCTTTTTTATGCTTACTTATTTTGGGTTTTTTTTTATGAACTTCATATCCTTGATTGAGTTAGTCAGTGCATGAATTGCTTTTTCAAATTCAAAATTGGGGGTCTTTTATTTAAAGGTTCGATTAAGGATTTTTAGACATATCACTTACTATTTTAGCACTATAAAAATTATTAAAATCATACTATATGAAGATCAATATTTGAATTTATTTAATTTTTATACATACTACATATATATTGCATGTTTTGACAAAGATGAGGGCCTAGGTCAATGGAATTTTTATTCACATTACATAAAGGGAGAATTACGTCAGCATAAGGTCCTTATCATTTAGGCCATGTAGAAATTTCTCAATAAATTTGGGTTCTGAGGAAAACTCAACCATTATCACTTCCCCGCTATTTCCCCCATTTTGCATTTGCTTTTTATTTTCTTCTCATGTACAAGACTATACTAATATTTTAAATATGCGAAGATAAAACATAAGTTAAAAATCATAAACATAATTTCATGATACACTAAAATACACCTACATGAAATTCCACACCATATATTAGTTCATAGTGTTGTCTTATAGAGACTTTAGATAGGAGTGGACCTTGTTGTTGTCCACATTTGTTATTATTGGTTTAGGTCAAAATGAAATCAAGATAGTGAAATATGATAGTGCCGTAGTCACACGTATGGTAAAATTTATGAGATATTATTATGTGAGCCCTAAATAGATATGTTTCTCATATATGCACATATTTCAATTCAAAACCCTAGTTGTTTAATATCAATTATTTTATAAATGAAATGTATGGTTAAATATTTAGTACATGATGATACTATAATTCTAGTTTATGAGAGAACTTATGGGTTTTGATTTAAGTAAAAAAACCATTATACATTGGATGGGCCTTAATCAGAGGACACTGATGTAAATTCTTATACTTTGGATGGGGCCTAATCATTGGAAGGTTTGGAGTAAGAATGTATGGATGGGTTTCATGTTTTAGACATTATTTTATGATTATATAGGACCTCATTCTTGTACACTTAGAGAAAATATACCTTGGTTGGTCCTCCTAGTTCTATATATTTCCCACTTCTACAATTATCACATATACTTTAGCTTTGTGCCCCTTAGCCTCTATGTCTTTGTCCAACCAATATTATGTTTATAAGCTAAGTCTTATATCTTAACCAAAGTAATTAAAATATACTTATCTTCCATATCTACATGTTTTGGACTTGTACCTACTTTTCTACTCCCTAATCACTAAAATTTGGTATATATAGTAGTGTTGGCATTACTATCTTGTCCTGATGCAATTGTCTAATGTCGTAAAGTCATCTAATTTTTAAATTAAGTGTATCTTAATGGCCAACCTATGTTTTTTAATGTGATTTACTATTTTAAAGGGATTAATATAAGTAAAATATCAAGACTCATGAATTTATCATCTAGAAAAATAGCAAAGAGACTAAGACAAGTTATCAAAAGCATGCTATCAAACATTCAATTAAAAAACCCTTCCCTATTTACACACCAGTCACATAAAATGCACATCTATAGGTCTAAAGTATTAAAAGAGGAGACCAAGAACCTAATTTTATATGTGACAACCTAGGACACTATTGTACTTATTTTACACAATATTTTATGATTCCAACACAATCCATCACATAAGGGTGAACTAAAAGATTATGAGGCCCTGTTAAGAGTATAGGATATGTATGAAACACCCTCTAATAATTAGGTCTTTAGGATCAACTTGATACCATGTACCCACTAAACTAATTTTTCCCCAAGGTCACTATGAAAATTGAGAACTAGGATTTTTCCATTTCATAATGAGTAGTAGTCTAGGACCTTGATCTGAATAAACTAGATTGAACGCAAATCAAAACTCATATCATCTAGGTGGTCACATCTTGTTCTAGTGGGTATTACATATAAGACACTAGCATCTAACTTAGGTAGTAGCATCGACATAATATTCCTAGGTTGAGGTTAATATCCGTAGATCTAAAACCATCCAATCCAAAATTTAATGATTGTTTTAGAATCTCCTTTCTCCCTATTCAAGATCTAGAACTTCATAAGCATTGGAACAAGCAAACTTAAATAATTATTTATCATTTCTATGTCTAACATTATTGTCATTTCCATATTTAAACTATCTCATCACAATAAATTTAGTGTATCCTTATATTTGAGTTTAGCATCAAATCATCAAACAATATATTTGACTATCATCCTTGTGCC
This sequence comes from Torreya grandis, assembly GCA_037957365.1. Taxonomy (NCBI): domain Eukaryota; kingdom Viridiplantae; phylum Streptophyta; class Pinopsida; order Cupressales; family Taxaceae; genus Torreya; species Torreya grandis. The sequence continues at coordinate 685,742 of JARHVA010007017.1, forward strand.
ATTTTATTTCTATATACCCTTTTAATTTTAATCTAAGGATAATTCCAAACTTTCCATTTTAAGGTTAAAAATTTGGTGAACCTAATATGTGAACATCAAACCCTAGGTCACTTAGTCTTTTTTTATTCTTCTATTTTATTAATCCCTGATTGTCATTCAAATATACATGCATGGTATTGACCATTTATTCTACCTAGATATTATTTAAATGATAGCTACCATTACACACCCTTTATTAATCCACATATTATATTTTCTTTTGTGATCCATGTTATTATTACTCGAAGAGGTAAGTTTTCTCAATGCATCCTTCCACCTGATAATATAAAATAGATGCCTCTTAAACCTAAGTTGGTAGTAAATCTAAGGGATATGACAAGTTTCACCAAGTGGATAATACACATGCAAAAAATTCAACCCTTGAGCTCCTAAATAAATCTAATGTGTATAAAAATATACTATACAAGGTATTTCATGAGACACAAGTTCCACATAGAATTGAGCTTATTTATTTTGGAGGATATTATAAAAAAATTTAAATATAATAAAAAGATCATAAAATTTGATCTAATATATTTACCATCCAAAGATATTGATGACCAAAATTTTCATTTTTTCATACAAGTGGAAATACAAAATAAAGTTATCAAAAAAGTGTCCATTGATAATGGATCAGGCATAAACATTTATAGCATGCAATTCATAACAACCATGTGTATCAAGACAAGCCTTATTTAAAACAATTTTATGTACATAAAAGGGTTTGATAATTCAGATATCCCTCCATTTTTACAAATTACATTGGATGTGACCATAGGACCAAAAACAATTTCAACTACATTTTAATTCATGTAACAATCCTTACATTATAATTTAATTTTGGTTTGACCTTGGATACATTTAATAGAAGCCATATGATATACACTTCATCAATGTGTAAAATTCATACATTATAGGACATTATTGTTCATGTTTCCCAATAATGAACCTTACAGAATTTTCAAAATGATACATTCTAAATGTTAAGGCATCCCTATAGTGCTACCACCTAAACAATCCATTCCTCTTGGACATATATATACATATGAAATAGGTAAGTCAATTAAAGTGGATCCTTTATCTCTAGATACATATAATTAATTAAACTCTAAGGTGCACATATATATGCATAAGGAGAAAGAACCATTAATAAAAAAAGGTAGATAAAATATAAGAATCCCCAACATTTGAGTTTTCTTTATTAGTCAATACTAATAAAAATGATGGCTATATTTTTTATTGTTATGAAAATGATGATGATACATCTTATTAAATGACATATAATAAAATGTTAAACTTAAAATTTGATCCAACTATTCACTTGTCACATAGCTTATTTGAACCTACAAGTCCTGGTACCTATAAACTGAACCCACTTACAGAAAATACAATGTTGAATCAAGATAAGGGTAGATAAAAACTAACATACGATCATGTAAATGCATGTTATTACATACATCCATATTTTTTAAAATCATGCCAACCTTATAACTAGCAAATGCAATTACATTATGTGAATAATGTGGAGTCTTCTCAAAAGGCTTTACCCCAAATAACACAGATCACAATAGAATAAGATACCACCAATACATCTTATCTTTGTTACTTGATCATAGAGTGATTTGTTTACCTTCTACTAGACATAGATCGAGCAAGAGATTACTCTATATGAAGGGAGTACCATATTATAATTACCATCAGATCATTGGCCATACTAATAATTAATGTATGCTATTGTAAAATATAATGTAAAAATATGAGAATGAAGGATGCATACAAAATTTATCCACAATAAGAAAAACTAAAAATAATTATTATCTTTCAGAAGAAAGATATACCTTAAAGTGTAAAAAGTATGATGATTTAACTATTACTGCTAATATTGATAGGGTATATTTCCATTATATTGGGTTTAATCCATATAAGTGGGATACAACTTGTGAGACAAATTTTATTTCATGATTCAGACATACTGTAAATGATCTAATATATTCTCCCTTGAATCCCAAATATCAAGGACACATTTAGTTACCCATTGCATGTGGTTCATGTGGCAAAGCTTCAACTATATGGATATCAACACATGAACCACATTTAAAACCAAAGTTCAAACAAACATGGCTAGTTGAGTGGAATGTTTATAAATATACTAAACACATGTGTGTAAATTTTCATCATATGGATACATATATTTGTATACAACATTATGAACATGATTATGTGCCTACACCAATGGCTTTATGTAACCCATTATATTGAAACATTGAAATATTAGGACTAAATTGATATAAACAAATATTAAAATCATTTGAACATGGCCTTAAATGTTTTAAGAATGAGGACCTACTTGATTAAACCTATGTCAAAAATTATAAAAGTTACAAAAATATAGAAAATATTTAAAAATTCCAAAACATTTTTGGCACTTACATGTTTTATTGGATCCTTACCATCCATGTGTTAGTTTCATGCTAATGGATTACATACTCCATTATTCATAGATACAACTATGTCTCATATTTATACTTGAATGTGATATAGTCATACACTTATGCATGATATATTCCTATTTTCAATTTTGGTCTTTCTCTCTTCTCATGTCATATGGGCATTGGGGGCATCCACTTCTTTGATATTGATACACAGGTTATATGATTTGATGATCAATGTACATTATCATGTTTGATTTTAAATATGTACTTACACATTCCTATTATCCATGACTATATCTTTTACTATGTAGTTGATATGATATACTTTTGACATGCTCATCCTAACACATTTGATCCATGGGATACTATGGCATGTTTATGTTGGGTACATGCACAGAGTTGGGAGACAACTCCATGGACATTTTACATATCATCATCATGTTATTAAATAATTTGATCATATTTTTTAAATTATGTATCAATAAATACCAAGGCATAACGCAATCATGTTAATGCATAACATGATTATGTTACTGTTGCTTTGAACATTAAAGAATCAAACATGTAGATGGAGTGAATGTTGATTAACAGGTAACACAATTATATTATTGATAACCTAATCATGTTATTGATAACATGATCACATTATTCATAATGTGATTTTTTATGGATAATGTGATTGAGTTATGGATAACATGATCATGTTCTTTATAATGCGATTAGATTCCTATTATTTATATTGTTACATTTATTTCCTTATACTTTATATTTATTTTACTAAATATCATAAAATATGGTCACTCTAAATCTAATAGAGTTGGTCTCATAGTTTCATGCCTTATGATGTGGAAAATATTTTTTAAAAATTTAATCTAGATAATACTTAGGCATTTTGAGGGTCTAAGCATTAAACCTAGTGATTTCAAGACACAATTTTTACAATTGATGTCCATTTTTGGTAAGCATATATTCATTTTTTTGAGTTTTCTTGCCTTTAAGATTAATTCTTGGGATTTCTAGGAGTCTTAGGTTTGTCAAATTGAATTTTTCAAATCAATAAATTTGAAATTGATGTAATGTGGTGTGATTGGGGAAGCATAGATCACATTGATGACTTGCACACATAAAACAACCACCTTGTGTTAATTTAACTTGTTTATCATCCCTCCATCATCCTTGATTACATCTTACTCCTGCCTCATCACCCATAATCAATCTCTCATCATTATTCATTTTCCCTAATCACTCCCTCATTAACCCTCATTGTCCATAGTCATCTTTAATCACTCCCTCATCATCTTTTATTACTCCCCCATTGATGCTCACTATCCCTCGTCATCCCTAATCACTCACTCCTCATCCCTCATTATCCCTCATCACTCCTTCATTGACCCTTACCATCCCTATTCATATTTAATCACTCCCTCATCATCCATAATCACTCCATAATTGGCTCTCACAATCCCTAATCATATATTCATTATCCCTAATCACTCCTTCCTCATCACTCATCATCCCTAATCACTCTTTTATTGACTCTCACTATTCCTCATCATTCTTAATCACTCCCTCATTGACCCTCATCATCTCTCATCATCCCTAATCACTATTTCATCATACCTCATAATCTATAATAACTCATTCTTTGTACCTCATCACCCCTAATCACTCCCTCATTAATCCTCACTATCACTCATCATCCCTAATCACTCCATCATCCTCCCTAATCACTCCCTAATTGACCCTCAGCATCCTTCATCATCCCTATTGGCTCCCTCATCATCTCTACTCAATTCTTCCTAATCGCTACTCATCCTAAATCACTCCATCCAATACCTTGATGATGTTTTTTTTTGGGTTTAAAAATGCTAAGATCTATAAGTAGAGAGTTGAGTGATAGCATAAAATATAAGACATAGTGATCAAAATTATGTGGAGGTAAATTTGAAACATAAACATTTAACACCTATGGAAAAATATGAGCCTATTAAAAATGATGTAATTCACAATTAAAAATTTGTCAAAAAAAGATAAGCAAGTAAAACCATCATAACACTAAAAATAGGTACTAAATACATGAGTATCGCAAAGCTATGTTTTTTCCTAAAAATAATCAATTGTTTTCCATATGAGGACATTTTGTGATCCTGATAATTCTAGTGAAGGCCTTTTATTTGTATGTCTATTGATTAAGTCATCACACCAGTGAGGAAAATAATTTTCAATTGATTATAAAAATTATTAAAATATTGGAAAGTAGTGCTTAATTCATAACTTCAATATTCAATCCAATGAAGAGTGTCACACTATGATCTCTCTAATTGCACAACTTGAGAAGTGGGTATAATTTATCTAGCACTATAAAAAGGTGTGTAGATAATAGATTATGAATTCAATGATATGGTTAGTACTAAAAATATCTTTACTTCCCCCAAAAAAAAATTATATGAATTAAAAATATTATTTCATTAACAAATATAGATCAATGGTGAGCCAATACACTTCATCATTTCCAACATAATTCCAAAGAATTTAATTTATTTTAAAGCATATTTTCAAAACTTAAACTTGAAATTTATACATCATCCATAACCACATGCTAGTGTATGGTGTAGTGTAGGCCTTGAGAAATGGATCACATAGTACTATCACTTGGTGTACAAAATCAAAAAAATTAACGACGCAATCCTTTATGACATCTCACCATTAGATGTGTGTGATGTTTTACATGTGGTTAACCATATATTTACCATTGACATGTATTATATGAATTAAATTCTTTAAATACTATGATATATTTTCATGATATGAAATACCATATATCATATTTAGTTCATAACCTTTCAGTCATTAGTGCTAGGAAATGCAAGAATCATGTTAGTTTTAGTAAGAAGTATATTCTTGGTGGTATTAACTAAATCTAATAACTTAATTATATCACCATGTCATAGTGTGGTTAATCCAACAATAATAAAGACAAAATAATTGAACCATAAACTAGATAAATGCAACGATATCTTTTAGTCACCTTAATAAGTTTCTAATATTTTACACTAAATAATACTATTGATTTGATCCCTTAACTTCCTCTACCTCAAACCTTTTTATACAACATATCATTTCTAGAGAATTAATAGATTAAGTGGTAGAGCCATGAAATCATGGATAATGTACACATCATGCCTAGATCATTACCTTGTAGAAGCCCAATTGTGTTTGTGCAAAAGCTATGAATCATTTAAAAAATATTTAAAAGATTAAAGTTAAGAACTATTATCCTTATATAAATATTAAGGAATTTTTTCCATATCCAAGATGTAAAATTCTTTTCAAAATTGATCTTATGTTTTGGTATCATCACATTCATTTTAAACCTTTAGAAATTTAGAATATAGTCTTAAAAACAAAGGAAGGATTGATTGAATAGTTGGTTATGCCTTTTAATTTAACTCATGTAATGAATTCATTAATTTTAATATGTTGAAGGATATCCACAGGCCCTTTACCTATGTCATTTTTTAAAACTACCTTGATGACATATTAATACTTAGGAAACATGGGGTGAACATCTACACCATGTTAAACTAGTGTTTCACATTTTGTTGCAACATATTTTTATGATATCATGAATAAATGTTCTTTTTTTATGCAAGAAATAAAATATTTGGAACACATTACACACACAAGGAGTACATGTGTGAACATAAACAAGATTCAAGTCATACATGAATGGGAAACACTAAATAACTTTGCATCTAATTCAAATCTTCTTAGAATTAGAAAATTATACAAGATATTTATGTTTAATTTTTATCTTTTGAACCAAACTACCAAAGGTGAAACCAATTAAAGTTTCATCTAGTCAGCTGCACAACAAATATAATTCAATGAACTAAAATTCAAAATCTATTTTTTGTTAGTACTTATGTTACTTAACTATAAATGTAGAATATTATCCAATTCATTTAGTAATAAAATTGACTATCACAAATGGGTATTGACAACAAAACAAGACATCGAAAAAATTTAATTTATATTATAATGGATTATACAACATATGATTGGAATTAGAGATATATTTAGAGTATATACTTATGTCAAATGATGAGGGAAAGATTACAAGTGGTGAGGGTGAATGATAAAGTGATGAGGGATGGTGAGGGTAAATGATAAAGTGATGAGGGATGGTGAGTTATGTTGAGGTTCAATGAGGGAGTGATTAGCAATGATGAGGGATGAATGAATATTGATTGGGGATTATGAGGGATGAGAAGGAAATGATTAGGGATGATGAGGGATGGTGATAGTAAATTAAGGAGTGCTTAAAGATTATGACAGCTAATGAAGGTAGATAAGGGGGTGATTATGGATGAGGAGGGATGACTATGGAGTGAATATGGATGAAGAATTAAATAGGGATGATTCAATATGAGGAAAAACATATTAAGGATGATGAAATATGAGGAGGGAGTTATTAAGGATGAAGAGGGATAGTGAGGGTCAATGAAGGAGTGATTATGGATGATTAGTGAGTGATTAGAGATGACTAGGGATAATGAGGATCAATGAGGGAGTGATTAGAGACAATGAGAAGTGATGAAAGAGTGACTAAGGGTAATAAGGGATGAGTCTAAATTGATCAAGGATGAGGGATGGAAGATAAACAAGTAAAATTAACACAAAGTGATCGTTTGATGTGTGGAGGTTATTAATATGACCTACACTACCCCAACCACACAACATTAAATCAATTTCAAATTGAGTAGTTTTCAAACTTCAATTTTGACAGCCCTAAGACTCATAAATTCTAGGTATCAATCTAGAAGACACAAAAACCTAAAAAATGACTATATGTTTACCAAAATTGGATATTAATTGTAAAATTTATGTACTAAAATCACTAGGTTTAATATCTAGACCCTAAAAATATCTATGTATTTATTAGATTGTATTTTGAAAAATTATTTTCCACATCGTAAGGTGTGTAGCTAAGAGACCAACTCTATTAGATGCAAATTGACCATAAATTATTATATTTACTAAAACAAATTTAAATAATAAATTTACATTTATAGTAAACGTATACATTTATTTATATAAATGTAAACTTATACTTAGCATTTAGAGTAATAAATATAAGATTCTATCATAAGTTTCCTTCATGTGCAACTCCCACATGCTTTTATGTCTAAAATAATAAGAATGCAATCATATTATCAATAGCGTGATCATTTTATTAATAACACAATCATGTTACCTATTAATCAACATTCATTCTATCTACATGTTTGTTACATTAATGTGAAAATAACAATAACATGATCACATTATTGTTTTTGTATTAATGAGATCATGTTATTGTTTTTAAAATAATGTGACCATGTTATCTATTCACATGATAATGTTATATGTTAACGTGATTGTGCTATTTGAATTTGAATTAAATTTATGTGCCTTTTCAGTTGGAAATGGCTTGTAATATCTATCTAAAGGCTTAGACTATCAATGTACAGTTGATTTTTGATAGTTATGATATAAAAAACAAAATTCAACTTTTATTTCCAAATACAGTAATAATTTCAATATAAATATTCAAAAACTTAATACCATCATGACGAGCATGTTCTCCTCTTTCCAAAAATAATATTTTTCTATTTTTTTTTTTATTAATTTAAGGTTTTAAACTATGTCAATTTCCAACTTTACCTTTTTTAGGCCACTACATGCCTCTAAATGTTCATGTAATTTGTCTTTCATTGATCCAAGTAGAAAACAAGTTATATGGTCACAAACTAGTCTTAATTCTACATACATTCAAAAAACAATTAGTTTTTACTTTTTTTAGGTAGTTAGGTGTGTCACATGGATGACTTTCAATTTTTTTTTAAAATCAATTTTCAAGATTTATTTACTTGTAAAATTCATTAAAAAAATGTGTCAATTTTTAAAAAATAAAAATATATAGGTTACAAAATATAATATCTTACCTAAATGTTTTTCAAAGGGTCTCAAAGAATTAAAATGTTTCTAAAAAAATGGTATACCACACATCCGTCTATCTAATTTATTTTCTAAAAAATAAAATAAAATAGGAGTTCCTCTTTAAATTTTAGTTGTTTGACCTATTTATTCTTAACCATTTTTTAAAAAAATAGTGTTTTAGAAACTAGACTTGAAATTGTACATTTTATGTTCTTACACTATCTTTAAATTTGGAATGTAGATATCTCAAATTATCTACAGAAGTTCACATTTCTCAAATTTTAGTAAAATCATGTCCATAGGTAGGCCACTTTTTGTCCCCCAACTTTATGTACTTACCCTATTGGTTTTTTATAATTTAATTTATGCACTTACTTGAGTATCTTGCCTTGTTATTATATTCCTTGTTCAAGCATTTGAGGATGCTCCTTTGATTGCAACCCATGTGTCTATATCTACTTTCATTGACATTTTCATATATCATTATTTGCTGTATTGAAATTTGAATATGTCATCCTTACCTTTTGGGGAGATTTGACTAAGTCATGTCCCTTCAAATGTGTGGCGTTTGAACATGCCCATTGTTTATAATCTCCTTAGACCATTGATTTTTTAATTTCTTTTGTGTGATTTTGCGTGTGTGCTTATTTGATTTTTGAGATTGTATTATTACTATCTAAACATTGCTATGATATTTTTCATGCATCTTAGCCTTTTATGTGATCACATTGTTTCTATGTAATTTAAATCTACCTTTACCTAGACATGTTCTTCATATATGTTATATTTTTATATTCATATATTAT
>JARHVA010007017.1:700000-722500 GCA_037957365.1 Torreya grandis
CATTTGACTAAGTCATGTCCCTTCGATTATGAAACATTTGAATATGCCCCTTGTTTATGATTTTATTAGACCATTATCTTTTGAATTGTGTTTTAGTTCTCTTGCGTATGTGCTTGTTTGCTTTTTGAGCTTGTAATGTTACTATCTATACATTGTCATGATCTTTATCATGCATCTTAGGCCTACATATGATCACATAGATTGTATGTGTTTTAATGTTATATATACCTATCTATGTTCCTCCTATATGTTACATGGTTACATTTAATTATTAGACAATTCTATTATCCTTTTGAGGTGAGGCAATTACCAGTTCTAATATCTTCCTCACCTAAAATCGGGGGTATATTAGTGGGGGCATGTCATATGGTCATTACTTTCATAAATTAATAGTACTCATATTTAGTGGGGGCATGCTTTGGAGTCATGTTCTTCACACTAATTTAGTATATGTTACTTATATAAATTTTTAGATTCAGTGGAAGCATGTCGTACATGCAAGATTTACACATATTCATAGGTCTCATATTCAATTGGCGTATACTTTGGAATTATGTTCTCCAAACCTATTTAGTATTGATCATCTCTAGTTTAGAGTGGGAGCATGTTTTAGATACATGTCCTCCACATACTTTGAAAGCAAGTACTCTATACCTATTTAGTATTCAACATCTCATTTTTATAGTGTGTGTATATTCTAGAAACATGTCCTCCACATTATTAATTATATTATTTTTTTATATTTATCTATACATAATGGACACATATTTTGGAAGTATGTTCTTCACACTTACACAATTATTCAGATTGGCCAAGATACATAGCTATAAGATTTAGATTCATATTTATGGTAGAATTTTATACATTGGTACTATTATTATATGTATTTTAAACATAATATATATCTAACAGCCATATGATATGTAACATGTGATTAATATTACAAAAACTAAATCAGTTTGAAATTCTAAAACTCTTTTATGGACTCTTACCATATCACAAATAGTTTTGTACTGATACCCCATAGACTTTATATAACTTTATTGAGTCAATATATTTTAGTAGCTTATTCACCTTTTGGTATGGTTGAGATGATCAAATCACTAAATCTTCCCAAGTTTTCAATTTTGACTTGACCATCGAACCTCACCATGTTATAAGAATCATTTAGTTGCATGGTTGAGTTAATCTTAACTGCCAGGTGGTAGCTCACTTTTTCTTCAATCTTGGGGCCATGTACCTTCCAATATCATTATCTCTTGTTAGATATATGCACTTTAAGTATTTCTCTACATTTTTCCTAATCTGAGTTTTAGAGCCTTATAATGATACATCTTCCTCAAAATAATATGTCTATATGAAAGGTGGTTACATCGACACATAAATGTACTTCTAAACCTTTTTATTTCAATTTCAATCAATTTCAAGTAATTTTAACCCATATTATATATAATTATTTTATATTTTAATATGCTCTTAGTTACAGGTTAGACACCACTAAAGCACTCTAGTTTGGCACATAAAATCATAAGGTGTGAACACATACCTAGGTACACATTATTTTGATTTAAACTAGAAATTTCATTAATAGATTAAAGGGAGGGAAAATATAGACACTATTTTATGATTATATACCACCTCAGTCTTGTACATTTGACAAACTTAGAGCTTGGTTATTTCTCTCAATTCTATATCTTTTCTGCTTCTGCAAGTCTTGCATATACTCTAGCTTTACACCCCTTGGGCTATATCTCTTAGTCTAACCAATCTTATGATGATGAGCCATGTCTTATATCTTTTAAATAATGCTTAAATTAAAGTTATCTTCAATCTTTGCATGTTTTGAACCTCTACTTATTTTTCTTCTCCCAAAAAACTATCGTCTATGACAAATAATAGTGTCAACATTATTGCATTATCAACATAACTATTTAGCGTAAAAAAATCATATAGTTTTTAAATAAAATGTAACCTCATGGTTGACCTAAATGCTTTAATATAAGTTATTACTCCAAAAGGATTGATATAAACACAAGATCAACCCTCATTCATTTTTCATTTAGAAAAATACTAAAGAGACCAAGGCAACTTATCAAAATCACTCTATAAAGCATTAAATTGAACAAAGATCCCCTATTCTCACACCGATAATAGGGACTGTACATCTATAATTCTAAAGTACTAAAATATTTGTCCAAGAGACCTATTTACCAAGTTACATGTTAGGTCATTATTATACTTGATTTTCACAATATTGAATGATTCACACATAAGCCAATACATAGGGGAAACTACATGAGTCTAAGGCCCTCTGTGGAGTATTATCTATGTAGGCATTACCCTTGAATAATGTAATCTTTGAGGTTAGCTCAACACTGTATGCCTACAAACCCATTTTTACCCTACATCACTATGAAGATGGAGAACTAAGGTTTTGTCATTTCACGAGTGGTAGTCTAGAACCTAGATTTGAATATAATATAACGAAGATGAATAAAATTCAAAAGTATTCAGATAGTTGCATCCTATTGTAGTGAATATTCCATACAAGACATTAGCATCGAACCCAGATAATAGTGTCAATATAAATGTCCTATGCTAACATTATTTTTTAAAGGGCTAAAAGTGTCTAATCTAAAATCTGACAACTATTCTAAAACATCATTATAACATAATTTCTATTTGTTGTAAATCCAGAACTACATTAACATCAAAACTAGTTATGTACATCACTTCTTTGTCATCTATATATCTAACATAATTGTATTGTTCATATTTATACTATCTCAACATAATAAAATTAGTGTATATTTATATCTAAATTTAACATCTAATTGACATGCTATAAATCTAATTTTCACCCTTGTACTATTTTATTTCTATATACCCTTTTAATAGTAATATAAAGTTAACTCTAAAAACTTACATTGCATTTTAAAATTGATTACATACTTAAAATTTCATAGTAGATTATATAAATAACATGGCACAAATAGTCACGAGTTTTGCTTGGACCAATTATGGAATATATGGATGAAAATATTGATCATTTCATCTGCCTTCATCCACGCTGCATAATTTACCTTTTTTAATAAAAAAATATGATGAATAATGGAATATAGATGGAAAAAAAATCATACTTGGAAAGTCTTTTTTTATACAAAAAGCTACACAAAGCTTTAAATAAAATAAAATATGCAATGAAAAGTATCCTTTTATATAACTCCTTCGAAGGATCAAAATCTATTATAATTGCCATCCCATGATGGAAATAACGAAATACTAGAAATATCTTCTTCCAATGTATCTTTCTCTCCCTTGCCAAATTTAGTTCTATCAACATTAAAAATTATATATTCTTCATATGATGTTCGTGAAACATCATATGCTTATCATTTTAAATTTAAAATATATTAAAAATATTTATATTTTGTATTATTAAAGTGTATTCTTTTTAATTAAGGTTTTATGTAAGTTTAAATTTATTAAATTATAAAAATAAAATCTTTCTATTAAAAAAAAATAATCAAAGATGAATGGATTTATAATATGTACAAGAAAAATTAAAAAAAAAAAAAAAAAATTTACAATTAATATAAAATTATTTTATAATTATTTTTTACTTTCAAACTTTTTAAATTTTCTATATAATATAATTTTTACAATTTTTTAAATCTACTAAACTGTATCTATCCTAAATAATCTTTAAAGTGCACACTATTTTTTTTTTCTCTTTTCAGTTACAATACCATAAAACCTTGCAGTTATAATACCATAGGACCATAGGACCATAGGACCAGGTCGTTAGGCCATTAACAATGTATAATGCGACCAAACCTTAACTCACTTAAATTTACAGATATTCTCAGCACTGGTAATAGGGGTTTGATTTAGCATTTGATTTCAACGATCACGTTAGATTTGAGTTTTGGATCGGTCGCATTTTGATGCGTTTTGGATATTTGCATCGTTTGACTCAGCTTTCACTGTCCACGAATCTGATCTGCTTGAAATTCGGCTCGGATCACATTTTTCACTGGCCGCAGAACTGCATCCTAGATCTGCTTTGGCAGCATAATTCGGCATCGAGTTTGCATTTGTTACTATTTTCGCCGTCGGCCTTGCAAACATTCATGCAGGGTTTTGACCTTGGTTCGACAGTCGCGTTCTCCGAGCTCCTGTTTGGTCCTCGCCATCAGCCTGTGTACATTCGTCTCATCCTCAACGCGCCTTTGGCCTTTTCGTCCCCACCTTGTCTCCAATCTCTCCTGGCGATGGACCACCTTGGAAGCTTCTCGAACGGTGTTTGTATCAGCACTCAAGCTCAGATCCTCCTCCAAATAGTCGCGCCTCCACACAAGACTCGCCTTAAATCCTTCTCTGCACATGGCGTTTGGCTTTAAACCTGGCTTGGCGTTCATCACAGCCTCGAACGGTGACTGTATACCTGCAGGATCGACCGGTATGAAAGCCATCATCTACGGCATCATGGACTGCTGACAGCTACATGTTTCGGCCAAGCCTGCATTTCTACATGAAACCCTAAATGATTTCGCATAACGACACTTCTCAGCCCTGCCTTCTCGGCTCCATGGCAACCCTGCCTAGGGTTTGAGCAATTTTTAATTGTGTTTTGTGTTTTGTGATGGATTTGGGAGTAATGATAGTCCGTGAAGAAATTGATTTTGTCACATATGGCAGTTCTGAGAAGGTTTATTTGTCCTCACTACGCAAGATCCGTTTGTAGTCGGCACTTGCTACCGTGAAACCGCTTTTACAAACCCGTGGTTTAGTATCTAGGTAAGCGTATGTTTTTGGTAGGGTTACTGTATTAAATGGTAAGTTAGTGGTATTTCATTTAGTTTTATATTATTATTTTTATTTAGTTTGTGCTTAGAGTTTGTTTAGATAATTACTTAGTGATGGTTTTTTTTAATAGTTTCATGGTTTAGGTTCAGGATTTTGTTTTAAATTGTCAATAGTTTTTAATGTTTAAAGATATGTTAAAGTTTAGATTTTTTTTTAATGTTTATAAGTTATTTAATAAATATTTATAAGTGAGTTTTTAATTATTCTTTGGGATTTTGTTGATTGTGGTTGGTTAGGTGATGTTAATTTTTATTTTTGTTTAATAAATTTAATATTTAATTTTGTTTTATATATGTATTTAGATTTATTGATAGTCAATAATTATATGTGTTGTTTGTCAAGTCACTCTCCTTTTATAAAGCATGTGTATTGATCTTTGATGTTTAATAATTCATCTTTGTATTGAATGCATTATTAGATGAATTTGATGTCTCTTTTGTGGAAGAGGGGGTTTATTCATTCATATAGGCACTATAGGGAGAGTGTTAGAATTATTATGTTAGCTCTCATATTTGTGAGCAAATATATTTGTTTGTATAGATTAAATGATTTATTTGAACAACTCATAAAAATTGGGAACTAAATCATGAGTAAATATTATTATTTGATGTAATATGAGTTGATTACATCTTAAGAAGGAACATGTAATGATTTATAAGTCATTTTTATTTCATAAGTCTTAATGCCTTATTATATATGTTTTAAGCAATTGAACGCTTTCACAAACTATTTTTTTAAATTACTAAATTTTAAAATATTTTTAAGTTTATCTAAAAAAAAAAAATCAAATTGAATTCATAAGTAGTTAGGGTGGACATGTATTTTTTTATGTTGAAGAGACACAATATGTTTTGAGCATACTTGGATTGAATAACAAAAAATACTTACTTTAACTATGAAATATGAAGACTAAGGAAAAACTACAACAATCTCAATTTAGTCTTCTCAAAGTACTTCATTAACTATGTTTTTACATCATGAATTTCCTTGGTGGAGCTCCCTGTAATGATTAGTTTGTCAACATAGAGAACCAAAATTAGGATTTTTCATCTACTTTAACTTTTTAGAATCAGGGGTTAGAGATACTCCATGTAAAACAAAAGTTTATTAAAAAATAATCTATCTTTGCATTCCAAATTTCATAAGCTTGTCTCAAACCATACAATAAATTTTTCAACTTGTACTGATAGCTAGAGTTCATGCTACTGCCTAACCTAAGAGGTCGTGTCATCTAGATTTCTGCAAAGAGATACCATCCAAAAAAAGAAATGATGGACTACCCACATATTTGATGTAGCTAGTGAACATACTATCCTAATGGAAATCTTCTTGGAAACTAGAGCAAAGGATTCATGGTAATCAACACCTTAAAATTATGAAAACTATTTTGGTAGAATTTGAATTTTTTACCTCTCAATCGACCCATAAGTTATATATTTAATGTGGCACACCCAATTTATCTTACTCTTATTAATTTAAATAAAAACCAATGGATCTCTAAAGACCACCATTATTAAAATGGAACCCATACCTCATCCTAACCTCTTCAAGGGTGATATCTACTTTCTATCTAACCCGATCCATTCTATTATTTCTCTAAGGAGTAAGATGACCCAAACCATTGTGCCTAATTAAGTTTGATGAAATAATGACTAGTGGCTAAGATTAATATAAAAAGTAATTGTAAATGAACTGTTTAATGATTTAAATATACATTACAAATCATTATTTTATTTGATTCAAGTAATAGGTGATTTACAATGTAGACTACATTTTCTTAATTTATAAATTAAGGCTTATTACTCTTCGATTGATTTGAATGCTATTCATGACAACCCCATCCTACGTAAGATATTATATACACCATTATCAAATAATTTTTAGATACCAACATTACCTAATTTTAATGTACATGGAGATCCTTAATGGCATCTCAAAGCTTATAGGAAATATATAGATGGGTGCAACGGTAGTTTGATACATTATATGTGTTTTTCATGAGCCTAGAGGATGAAGCATTAACTTGGGTTCATCATTCACTCCTTAATGTCTCATTACATACATATGCTAAGTTATGAGATGTATTTATAATGCATTTAATTTATAATAAATAAGCTAGAGTCACATATGAGAGGGTACCTTCATTACACCAGGGCTAGTCATAGCCAATTAGTGAATACATATTACTATTTTAGTCATGTATGAAATAGTTAATATATCAACCAATAGATTTGGAAGTACAATATATCTTTTTTGTATGAATAATATTCACTCTTAATTAAAAGTTTCCATATCATAAAAATAACTCATTTCAACATCTTTACAACATAACTATTGCATTAGAGAATAAATTAGAACTCGTCAACATTAATATGGAGATAAATTTGAATCTAGATCTATTATCAATAGAGACATCCAATTTCATTTAAGCACCTCGCCAATATATTTAAATGAAAAATTATTTTAAAAAAAATTAAAATTAAAATTACTCAACAAAGGGGAAAGAATCAGTTTACAGACCAACTCCTATAGTGAGCAGATCACAATATAGCAACATAGACTATACAATTTAAATCATCTTGATATTGGAATCATAATGTTTTATTGACACTATTAGATAGGAGGATGATTACATTTCCTCATAATTATTATAATCCATACTACAATTTGGACAGAAACAAGAATCAACCACATTTCAACTATCATCACATCAATGGTCATTTGGATAATGATTGTTGTGCACTTAGAGATCAAGTCAAGATGTATGTCAATAGAGGCATTATCACATCTATGAAGGGGACATTCAGGTATCATTCTCCCTATTTTTGTATATCCCATTCTTCCATGACTTTTTAATCCTTTAACATTCTTGCTAAGGAACCAATTGTTAGTCATGATGTGAGTAGTGAGGTTTCTATAGCACCTAGTTATGCAAAATATACTTCACCATAGAATGAATAGAAACGACAAGAAATCAAAAACATTAGACCAAATTACAATAGTGTTGTGATATAAAAAAATATTAACTCAAAAAGAATCATAATGAGAAATCCAATTAATATTTTTGTAGTTGATCATACATAGATTCCTACTATAATTTTAACAAGAGTAGTGTCACCACTAGCACACAGTTATCCAGTTACATAAAATGAGTAATATGGTTCATAGTTCCTTCTTCCTTTAGGATGGGTGGATTATTTTTTGGGTAAAGTTAGTTCATATACCATTAACATATGAACCATTATAGATTTATATTACTAACATCATAACGTAAATAATTTAAAACATCAAATCACATATCATCTCAAGCATTTACAATGCTATTATCAAATACAATCATCAAGGTGAATGTATGTCACAAATATCTCATATACATATATATCCAAAAAAATATATAAAATTTTACAATAGGTACGTCACTCTATAATAGGATTATGGTCCATAGGACATCCATTTTCACTTTATTTTGTGTCACTAGCTACATGAGATCTATAACTTGAGGCACCATAATCAACTCAAAACCTGAAGCATGACCCATGTCTCCTATTTTGATCCTAATACACCACTATGTGTGCCTTCACATTTACATTCTCTCATTGTAATCAGATGCACTCATATAATAGTCTATGACCTAGTGACCCCATCAGAGTAGATGGGGGCATTTATAACGTACCCAGATATACTCTCATATCATATCTCTCTATGTCTAATCATAGATAAACCATAGTGAAAATTATTTTTGATAAAATACATTTTTGTGTATAGTAGTAATTGATTTAGCTCGCTTAATCAATATGTCATCCATGGCATCATCAAGAACATGTCGAGTCAACTCATACAATGTCGACTTGATTTTCATTGTCTAATACTCCTCATCACCTACACCAACATATAATAAAAATTAAGTAATAACTACTCAATATATATATCATTTAAATAATTTAGTGAATAAAAATACCAAAGATAATGTAATGAATTTCATACATCCAACTACTTTGAGTGGCTTAGGATCTAGTACATCCTCATCTATCACTCCTCTACATAAAATTATTAGTGGCCATTTTTGTCATACCCACCAAGTTATATATGCATTCATACACACTATATCATCCACATATATACCATAAACCCTATATCATCCACATATATAATCATTTATGGACCCATCAGTCACTACAATCATTGTTAGATTTGTTGCCTATGCTCTCTCATTGTTTTCCAATCTCATTAGAGATTGTGCAATCCTCACCCATACCCATGGATTTAGGAACATATTATGAAGCACTAAACTCTCTCATCACTCACTCATACTAGAATAACTCATAAAAAATATTCCATGGATCATGTAGCTAAAGAATCACATAAACCCAATGTAATTTACAACATTCTCTGGCTATCTAATAAATCCCCTATAAGGTCTCTAGATAATGTCCCTAGTAGTGAGTTGATCTAGTATCAAATAGTACTGCATGGTGCTATGATCTCATATTTGTACAATACTAATCTACCTATTTGTAAACATGTGGGTATTCCCACTGAAGACGTGGTAACTCCATTGGCTATGTAACTAGAATGAGCTCATAATCCTCATAATGTAGCAATGTAACTAAACCAATACAACCACTAAATGAATCCAAAGCTAACATATATAGATCATGATATAGTTGGGTTAGTATAGTCCTACCCAATGAGTATACACTTCTATGATCCTATAAATCTTGGTTAATCCTATGCATTTGATATGATATGGATACAACACTACCACCCACAACTACAAATGATGCCATCATCATAACCACAAAAATTTGTTACTATGGAACATCTTATAATATAATCAATGATAATATTACATCTAATGCACTCCTTGTATGGTGATCAACATCTATACCATAGTTAAAATATATAAAATCATTTCAATGTTCCTATGCCCCACAAAATCCTAAACCACTACTCTTTTGCAAGTCATTGACAACCACAATATCCTCCACACATCCTCTAAATTCATGGTCATCTCTCCAGTAGGTAACTAAATTATACAAGTATCAACATCCCACCACTCAGCCAATGTGGTCATCATATGAGCATCGCAGAACATGAGATCTAACAGACATACATAATCTAATCTAGATCCTCAAATAATCCATCTTTGTTCATCTCTGGAAACTCATGGATAGTCTACATTATCTACCTCCATGGAACTCTCTACCATGTATATCTAACTACACAACAATAAAATAGACAAATAAATGTGGTCAGTAATCAAAACACGACATATAAATTATACAAAAACTAATAGGCTACTATATGCACTTGATTAGCATACACTAAACTATGTATTTGACTCCTCGATGTTTGGATGAGGTAGCCAAAGTAATGGATAGGGTAGAGGTTTTCTTGGTAATTTGGTGAAATAGGATTTGGGATAGGTCGTGGTAATGGATTATCATGATGAAACCAAAAGACCTCAGTGATGTATCGATACTCAGGGAAAATAGAGATCCAAGGTCCTCCATTATTTGATATCACCAAAAGGTAAAGCTCTTGTTCAATACTAGGACTAAGAATAAGGGGGAGATTAAGTTGGATTATTTTTGTAAAATTGTGTACTCTATTGGGTTTAGTTTACCTAGTCAATGTCATCTACTAAGTGTGAATGATATAATATGAAGATAGACCCAAGGATAAGAAAATGAGGTGAATTAGAGGATAGGATTGGATGATGTTTTGTTTATGTCTTTTATTCTATGGGATAAAAATAATACATGGGTTGGGCATAATTTATTGGTTTTTAAGGTGGCTAAAGAATTTACAATAAGATGAGGACTGGGAGTTGAGTGGAATACCTCACATCTTAACTCGTTATTAATATTGCATTATGTGGAAATGGTGAGACCAGGTGCTCTAAATCTATGGAATATATATTACCAAAAAAATTTTGGTGTCTCAAGAAGGGTAATCAAAATGAGGCTAAGTAGAAGCCAAGGAAAAGAATTTTAGCTTATTTGGGTAATGGCTTGTAATGTGTGCTTCATAGAATGTTGAAACAAGAATTTGTAATGTGTGATTGTATGAATGGAAATTTTTTTGTGTAGAATTACTTTATTATTAGACACATCTTTAATGGAATGTGTTTTATTTCATGTGTTCGTATGGTTTTTTGACACTATTTTTTTTTATTTCTACTATTTTTTGTTTTTCTTGGTTCTATGAAAATAAATGCTTTGTTTGATAAAAATGAAATGTTAAAAGTAAAAGAATGGAAAATATAAAATTAAACAAAATAAAACTCTATTTTTTGTATCCTTTCACAATTTTTATTTCATCCAAGGAGAAATAGAAGGAAACTATACTATTATGCAGAATGCATAATTGTCCAAGATTTTGTTTATGCGAACTAGATTACTATGTTTTTATTTTGTTTAGTTGTTTTGTATGAATAGATTGAATGTGTAAATTGAATATAAATATGTAAGAAATTTAGTAAAAAGTCTTATCTAAAACATAAGTAATAAAACATTTTATTATGGTTTTCTTTGTTCACAAAAAAACTAAACTAATTTTTAAACTTCCCTAGATTGCTAAGAACCATTTTTTATGAATGAATTGATATAATGCAAACAAGCAATGCAAATTCTGATTTTCAATTTTGAAATATGAAAGTACGTTTCTTTTAACTATCAAAAACAAATAAAACCAGCAATATACTACCCATGCATATGCAACTATGGTTTTCTATGTTTTTTTAATTGCCTAGATGACTACTTGCAGTGTAAGATACTTATATAGATCTTGAAAAATAGAATTTTTCTTGACTATGAATAACTTGAATATTGGCTACCATATTTCACTAAATGATTTATGATATGTATAAGCAATTTAAAGAAAACTAATCTACTAGAATGTAAACATGAATCAATGCTAACTATCTCTTTTTGTAGAAAGATAAATCAAAAGAAATATATCTATTTCACTATCAAATTTTATCTTTTTATGTTTATGAAAAATAATGTATCATGAAAACAAGATATACTAAAATCTAATTTATTAAAGAAATCAACTACTGGAAATCAAGAGAATTCCAACCTCATTCTAATATAAATTAACTAAATTGAATGTGACATATTGAGAGATGAATCCTTAGTATGATAGCTCCATATGTTCTTTTATAAATTATAGAAAATATCTAGTCAGAGGATGCAAAGGCTATAGAAGAAAGGGGTAAAATAAGAGACACAAAAAAATGGAGGATATTTGATCTAAGGTTGGCTAATGTTATGGCTTGACAAATCTAAGTTTCTTTCATAAGAGTACATCTTTACTTGTTGTTGAGTAGTCAACTTGAAAATAAGGAGGTTGTATCTTGAGATATTCATATAAAGTTTATGTATATAACATCTTCACAACAATAACTGGTAATGGTAAATTTTTAATATAAATCAAGCCAAAATTGGCCTTCTTATAGGAGATGTTGGGAGCTTGCATGTAGGAGTTCAAAAAAGTATAATGATGATTTCAACTTGAAAGGAACTGAAGAGGATAAAAAGATAATATGGAGTGAGTTGGGCCTAATTAAAGGAAAACACAAGGTGATTAAAATAATAAACATGACACTGGTCATGTAAAACATGTCAAAACTTGAATCACAAGAGTTAAATTTGGAAGACATTTACACTCTGATAGAACCACTACTTTATGCAGGGGGGTTGAATAACTATTTCTTAAGGTGATATATCCACCTATTAAAAGTATGGAACCACCATATTTTTAATTAAAAAACCATCATTTATGTTAGTAACTACCACCCAAGTTTCAAAACCACTATGGAAACTCTATATTATAAGGGGTGGTTTTATAATTTTGGGTGGCATTTTTGTTACCTAAGGTGGTGGTTTTATAATGCATAGCTATTTTTTCAAACAAGGTGAAACAAGCCATGAAATTCAAAACCAAGGCGATCAGGAGGGGTTAAGGGAGGAATAGGAAGGTATAGGGAGGGGAGAGAGTTAGAGAGTTCCCTGTGGAGCACAAAGTAAGAGGTCATTACATCATCATTGGATGTGTATTATAAGTGTTTTACCATGTAAATTTTTGGTGCATATATATCACCCCCTCAAGATAGAACCTTGCCATGAATAGGCAAGGTGTAGTCCTGAGTAAGGCATATGAGATATTATAAACACATACCTTAATCACCTAGGTGGCGGAGTGAATCTAGTTGGATTCCATGTAACCTATAGATTAAAAAAAAGATTCAAGTGAAATCTTATCAAAAAGTTTAAAAATGAGTTATGTAATAGAAACATGAAAAGAATACATACCATACATGTGGGAGAAATCATACTACCTTGATCATCTTATTAGAGGACTGATCTTGGTGCTAATGTGTGCACCTAAAAAACCATAAAACTTACTACAAGAAAATAGAGAAACTTATTAAAACAATAATTTTGAACTGTTGGTGATGGAATATATTAGAATTATGGCATACAAACATAATAATAAATATTTAAATCAAGAATTATTCTAAATTTGCCAAACTTTTGAGCTAAAATGGCCATTATAGGGCCTAATATATTCAAAACTTTAGAAAAATAGTTCATTTTTGCCATTTATCTCTACAGAATTATGAGGTCTAAATTGTCAATAACCATTTTGAGTTTGAAAGTAGTCAATGGACAAGGGTAGAGAGAGGTTGAGAATTTACCATTGGGAAGTTTTATTGGGCACGATTAGGTTGGTCTTGTTAAATTGTTCTTTTTTTGCCCCAATCTTAAAATTTTGATCAAAATTTGGCTAAATTTTAATGAATTTCAAAATTTATAGTTTTATGCATATTTTTGGGGAATAGATTAGGGACTAAAAAATTTTGTTGGGTTTTGGGTGAATATTATAGGTTTCTTGGGAGTTTTGGAAGAGGCATGAGTGGAACATAAAAACACCCCTCACATTATGGAACCACCACCCTTCACAGGGTGGTAGTTACATAACTATCACATCAGTAATGTAACCACCTTGATGTAGTTACATCACCTCTACCTAAGGGTGGTTATAAAACTCCCTAGGGAAATTACATAACCACCCCATGGTAGGTTTCTAACTACTAAAGGGTGGTTTCTTAACCAACACCTACAAACTAGGGTAGTTATATTAGTTTGTGTAAATTGACTTTTTTGGAAGGCCTAACTTATTTTTTGGATAACTTAGGGTCTCTTCGTATTTTTATGGGGGCTTACATACATTGGTGTATGTCCAAAGAGTAGGAGTGTCTCCCTCTAGTTCTGGCATTGCTAATGGATGATGAGTTTTCCTTCTTTATCAAGCAAGAATACTGAAGATTACATGGGTAGGGAATATTAATTATTCTAGTTGGATATTGTGTGATCCTTTGACTTATTGAGACCTTGATTTAAAAACTTTTGTGTTCCCCCAAGCCCTATGAAAGAGGAAAATTGATCTCATAAATGTGCATTGAATCACTAGTCTCCATACTACTAGTTGATTGGTGTCCATTTAGGATACTAACAACCTCTATAAGGCTCATAGCTAGGTGGATCATTTTAGGTATTTTGATGTACTAGATGTGGGTGTCAAGTGTGGAGTGATACTTTCTGGTGTTGAGGGACTAGTGATCACAAATCTAAGAAAGGATATCATTGGAAAATTTTCCTTCTAATTTATGTGAAATAAGTGGACATATAAGCTTTTCTATAGTTGGTCATCAATCATATGACTCATTAAGGATAGAGGGGCATGTAATGCCTAGATCTAGGAGATGTCGGCACAAATGTATACAGACCTTTACCAAGTGGGTAATCAAGAAGGCATTTATATTAACCACCAAACCATTTTCATGGCTTGGGTGTATGATAGTATGATCCCTTATCAAAGTGGGGTGCTGACTAGGGCACTAAGAGGCATCAAAGATATAAGATGGATAGACATGACACCCTTTCATGTTATTCCCCATGCTATAGGGACATTGATAGTAGAATGTTTGATTGCTCTACCTTAACAAGACTTGGGAAATAGTAAAATTAGGTAATTTATCTATAAATGAAATTTAGGTCCACTCATGTTTGAGATAAGATTCTACATATTGAGGTACACCCCATAGATCAATTATCCCAATAGCTTGATATGCCTTATGAAGGAAACCTCCATGTCCATGAAGTCATGTATAGGTGGATTCATGAGATTAAGGATATGAGTGTTATTTTTTTGGTATGGCACCCAATCATGATGTGGGTTCCCATCACTCAGCTAGACTAACAAGCATTTGTATGAGGAGGATAGGTTTGAGCTAGAAAATAATAGCAAATGGTTCTTATATAGTAATAACATCCATGGGATAGGGATGGTGAAGGTCACATGCATGATAAGATGAAAGAGGACCTATACATAGATGAGGAGGAGGCCATAAAGGATTATTTTGATACAGAGTGGCATGAGGGGGATCTAGGTAAAATATTAATTTTGCTCATTTGTGACTATAGCTCTCATTTTGATTCCTTTTTATTACCTAACTAATTTACATGTATTTTATAATTATATCTACTAGATTTAACTTCATATTGTGTACCCTATTCTTTAAAATAATATTGGTATATGGAGGTGGGTGACCAAGGACACCTTGATCAACCTTTTTTAACTAAAACTAGTTAGAATTTGGACCATCTTTGGTAGACCTCAGGTTTACTCTAGGGATTAGATGCCATAAAAATGTCTTTATCCTACTATACCATGCTTTGATATTAATAATGACATTGATGATAGATAAAATTCTCTATTAGCTAGCATGAGGAGATTAGAGGCCTTCCTGGACACCATGGATGTGGGGGAGGTGGTAGAGCCTCCATCCATAGGGTAGGGCTGACAACATCAAATGGAAGTACTAGCAAAAGATTCCATCGATGAAAAATTGCTAGAAACTCTTCCACATCACGACCTTCACATAAAAGTATAGACTCCTAAGGCTTGTTATAGATGCTTTTGATATGTCATTGTATATACTAATTGTTTTTCATATGCCTTGAGGCACATCATCCCTCTATAGAGGTGATTTTATTAGAGATTTTCATTGTATAAACTTAATAGTTTAAATCATATATATTTGTGTATGTGTTTGGTGTATATCTCATTGATTTTCTATCATTATGTGATGTGGATTTAATTTCTTTATTATTTTCTTAGTTTATGCACTCTAGATGACTAGACATGTGATAGTGTATTTGTATCTCATTTTTTCTTATATGCTATTGTGTCGAATGTATATGTGGAAAAAGAATGTATGAAATATATAATGTAATGGATGTATTATATGCAACTACAGGTGTGATAATACTTGTTTTGTAGGTGACTACTTAATTTCTTCACTCATACAACACATTATTCTCACTTTTCAACAAGGAATGAAGGGGATATAGAATAAATGTGGGATGATAAATAACAAGAACCATAAATAAAAATTCCATTGGAAAAAGGAAGATGACCTAATCCTTATGAGTATAGGGTAATATGTACTTCTTTATAAAATTGTAAAACACTAATTTTGTTGGCTTCACATAGAGACAACTAGACCTTGTAGATGTAATTAATGGGGAAAGGTTACCTTCCTTAAATGTAGACACAGGTAACTTTTGAATAAATTTTTGTTTAGACATTTTTTATTTAATATTAAATTTACATTTATCTTTTATTTCTCTTTGTGGCCCATTATACCTAGTCTCATGTGACTAGGAAGAATATGGGCTCAACACCACATGCTAGATATAGGCAATTAAGTGGGTATCTCTCTCCATTTACAACCCCTACACAACAAGTAAGATACAGGGACTCAACACCAAGGTATAATGTAATCACCTAAAAATGACCATTCATGTCTTATATGTCCACTTGAGGTCACGCCTAAAAATGACCTTTCATGACTTATATGTCCACTTGAGGTCACCTAACCCTTATTATCATACATGACCCATATTAAGGACCCTTTTGAATCACTTTTAGTCACATGGCAGCTACAAATATCACCCATGCAGATAGAACACCACATGAGACCCAAAATGACATAGTTAATTCATGATTTAGGTCATTAAATCCTCAAAAAAGGTAATTTACATCTCCTTGAGAGGACTAGGTTGGACATTGACCCATGCTTAAGTTACCCTCCCAAGTCATTTTTATGAAAATACTATATAAACACTACTCTCACACTCTTACACCCTATGTGGACATTATCATAAAAAAGCACACAAAAGTACCATTTCGCATTAATTAAAATCTCCAAATTCTTCTAATATTATATTAACTCATCACATACATTCAATAATCCATCCCTAACATAGGTATTTAGATCTCAGGTGGCCTCCAAGGTATCCTCTCATACATTCACACTTACGCATTCTAGCACTCACTTGCACTTGCACTATGCACATAGGTGGGAGAACTACATCAAGATTAGCCCCTCCTCAGAGTATTTACATTTATGTAGCATTCCCATATATGGGTTTGGATCACACATCTAACACATCAGAACCACTAACTCCTTTTTCTCATGTTGTTCATTCAAACCCTTATAAACATGAACACTTAGGGTTTTTTGAGGAATATTAATATAATAGAAAAATAATTAATTTTTAAAACATAAAATTTGGACTAGAGTTGTAATAATACCTAATATATAAAACCCAAAAAGCATTTAGATAGAGAACACTAGATACAAAGGAGGACATTACTACCATATGGCATTACTATCTAGTTAGGGTGCTTCTATCTAGGAAGGATTCTCAAAACTAGATCCTATTTATGACACTCAGACCATCCTCTTCCCTATTTTTTATCCTCTAGTTATTTTGTCTCAATATTTTTCTAGCTATCTTTACTTGCACTATTTATTACTATTTTTTTAAAAGTCAAAGCTAGTTAATTATGTAACAAATCAGTGGATGTGTTTATTACATATTACTTTCCCATTTTAGTCTACTCATATTTTTAAAAAACATATGATTTATAATTTTTATGTCCTAAAAGGTTAAAACATTTGGTGAATTTTACTTACTTCAGATATTTCTTTAAACCTTAGTTTTATCCTAGGGTTTGCTTTCTCCATTTTTGTGATATAACTTAGGGTTTATTAACTTCTTATTTTTCCTAATTTTTTCATAACATAATTTGTCCATGCCAATCCTATATTATTGTTTCATGTATTAAAAATTTCAAAATTCTATCTCAAACCCTCTAAACCCTAAATCTACATACTAGATCTTTAAACTCTCAAAAAAATAGCCCTTAAGATTTCAAATAAAATTCTAAATTTTTTCTATACATTGGGTTGAATAGTTCCCATATTTGCATATAGAACTATGTTATATTAGATTATACCTACTATTTTCTTATTATTCATTGTTTAGATTATCTTCTTTGGTAAATATAAAATGGCATCTAATAATACTCTTGCCCATCACCCACTTGATCAATTTCTAAACTTTTCACATGATTTTACAAATGAAAGCACATAGTTTCAAGATTGCACATTAGAACATGAAAATGAGAATGATTTAATTTACGATGATGATGATGATGATGATGATGATGATGATGATGATGATTTTAACAAATGATATGATGATTACTATAAGCATGATAATAAAATTATATATGAGACTATATTATATGCATATTCTTTTCATTCTCCTTTCTCTTCTCTTACTCCTCAAAGTCAAATTAATAATATAAGGCCAAAAAAACCCCTTTTTGGTAGTGATTTTTTTCATTGTCATCCTAACTTTACAAAAAAAAATTATACATCTTTGTTCAATTTAAATCAATTTAATAACAATAAAATTAATTTATTATTGCATAATTAAAATAAAATTATACATGATGTTCCTAGTATATACAAGAAAAATTCACATTCTTTACCCTTCTCAATTCAATTTGAAAAAGTATGTACAAATGATTTTGCACCTTTTACTTATGCACAAACTAAAGTGAATGATATTATTTTATCACTCATTTCACATTTCAATCTCAGCACAATAACTCTATGAAAAATTTAGATAATTCAAATATCTCTAACTCTTCTCTTACATGTAATAATGTGCCAAATGAAAACATGATTGCTACTTCTTTCACCCTTGACTCCAAGATTGAAAATTATGATCATACATGCATTCTAATCATATCTAGTTAAGACATGCATTACATTGTACCTATACATGATGACACATTACATAGTAGTAAAAAGATAAAATATTCTCTTTCTTTATCTCTTAGTGAGCATGTGAATGATTCTTATTCTATTTTTACTTCTACAAGTGAATTAAACTATGATTTTGATGAACCTTGAATAATGATGATTACTATGATTATGGTAAAGAAGACGTCTATTTTGCACCTTCTATTTCTCCTTTTAATTCACCTACTTCTCTTTTCCAAATAAAATCTAGGTCACATTTTCAACAACACACACACACACACACACACACACACACACACACACACACACACACACACACACACACACACAGAGACACACACACACACACACACACACACACACACACACACACACACACACACACACACACACACACACACACACACACACACACACACACACACACACACACACACACACACACACACACACACACACACACACACACACACACACACACACACATTCTTATGTTCATTGTTTACATAACTTACATTCACATGATAATAAAATAGATTATAATCAATTAGCATATGATACTTATTTTAAAATTAACAAAATAAGAGATACAAATGAGTCTTCCTCAACCCACTTACTATTGTACAACCCATTTCTCAAAATAACCTAATTGAGGGTTATAGTTCATTTCCCTCTAACCAAGTCCCAAATATCACACCTCTAAAGGTTATATATATAAAACCAATCCTCATTAAAAATGGACAAAAATGGAATATACCAATGGCTAAGATAAATAACAAAATTGAAGAATTAAATGAACCCTTTGATGATGATATACCTTCAAAACAAGTAATTCCATGATGCATGATGTGGGTGTTTTACAATAATGAGTACACCACCTCATGTTGGATAATAAGAATTCTAATCTCAGGTTGATGCAAGTGTTATCCATGGTAACCTTAATCTACATAAAATCTTCACTACAAGGTTGCCACCCTAATTTAAGATACCAGTGTTACCTATATTTGATGTACATGGAGACTCATACTTTCACTTGTAGGCTTGCAATAAATACATGGCACATGACACCAATAAATTGAAACTACTACAATTATTTCCAAAGTCCCTCAATTGGGAATCACTTAATTGGTTCCATCCTACAATCCCTAGTGGCTTACTACATACATATGAGGAGTTATAATCAATATTTCTCAGGTATGACATATAGAATAATGGACATCAAGCCAGATATGAGAGGTTGGCCTCATTAAACTAGGGTGACATAGAACCAATAAATGAATGCATGCTAAGATTCAAATCATGTTTGCATTAGTTGATTTACCATATAATATATTTAGAGATACAATGCACCTTTGCTAGAGGCCTCATTTTTCCTCTTAAGGATAAATTATCATAGCAAACATTCAAATCATTCTGACATCTATGTAACACAACTATAGCATTATAAATAGAATTGGGACTAGTTGATACACTTTCAAAGGTGTTTTAGGATGTAGATTTCTCATAGCTATAGTCATCTAACATGGAACAAAAACCTGCTCCACTCTTGACTAAGAAACTAGTGTAATAAAAATAACTAATAAAGATACTCAACAAGGGAAAAGAGCCACTATACAGAGCACCTCTTATAGTGTGTAGAACCCAAGACACCAATACTGGGGCCATATAATTTTTAAATAGAGATAGACTTCATGATATATTATTCACATTAATGAATAGGGGGATGACCACCCTTCTTATATTCATCACCATATAGCACACCACCTACATAGGATACAACATAGATCATATAATAATTTTCATCAGGTAAATGGACATTTAGATAACAACTTTTATGCTCTCTAAGATTGTATTGACCAATATGTCGATAGAAGAATGATATAATTTACATAGGGAGAATCATGATCTCCTTCTCCATAATCTTATAGATCACACTTCAGTACGAGTAAGTTATCACAAGATTTCCCTATTAAGGAACGACTGGTTAATCATCATATGATCCATGTGGTTTATAGGTCACATACTTATTTGAGATCTTGTGCACCATAGATTCAACAAATATGGCATCTAATCCTCAAAGATTAGAATTAAAATATATTTTAACAAATAATTAATATATTTGAAATCCATGATGAATAATAGAACACATTTGTAATTTGATAACCAATTAAGATATTTGTAAGACATGATGCACAATAGGACACAATTTGAGTTCGATAATCAATTAATATATGTACAAGACATGATGAAAAATAGAACATAATTTTAGTTCAAAAACCAATTAAGATATTTTAAGAACATTATGCACAATATAACATATTTTCAATTCAGTAACCAATTAAGATATTTTCAAGACATGATGCACAATAGAACATAGTTTCAGCACAATAGCTAATTAAAATATTTTTGATAGAGTATACAAATATATTTATTGGTATTACATGATGATCAGTATCAATTATAGAGGCTGTTTATAAACATACATAACATGATAAGTCTGGTTACTTGTTCACCATGCCATCTGATTTCAAATAGTTCCTATAATAGTTCATAGGCTAGTTCAGCCAGCTTCACAGATTTAGAGCACAACTCATAGACCAATTCAATGAGCTTCTTACATTCCTAGCGTTACTTCATAGATAGTGATAGTTATAGATAAATAAGTATAGTATATTATGGGTCTATAGTTACCTTTTCACATAGCAAACACAATCATAGTACCCTTATTTGATACAAGCCATAGTGATAGTGAGTCTTCCATGAGACTCATCGATTAATATTGTTTCTCTCTTCTTTTACATATTTTTCCTTATCTTTATCCTTGTAAATAGTTAATTTTAATATTTATTGTACATAACTTATTTCCATAAAATATAAAAACATTATAATATTTAAAAAAACATAAAAAAATCAAAATTTACTTTCAAAGCATAAAATTATAGATTGTATGCATTGTTATGTTTAGATTTATTCTATTTACTAGACACTACATATGTTACCTATATTACTATAGTTGGTTTTATCATACATGCATGCTTCACTTGTTCTTATTGAGTGATTTTAGATTGCTTATAGGACATTGGTCCACTACATTAATCTAGACTTGCCATTATCTACCCATTAGGGGCATATACACAAATACATGGGTCTTCACATGATACATTTTCCCACTTGGGGGAACCTTATACATGCTTTTCATTTACCAAGTTATATCTTTCTATACTATAAATACCACTTTTAGAATTTTTATATCTTCATATTGATCATGTTACTCTTGATCTAATTTTTTGTGGGTTATTATTACATTAGACTCAACATACGTACATCTTAGATCTTACATAAATTTGTATTACATATTCATGAATATTTTTAGGTTTAGATTACCTTTTTTAGACTTGATTGTGTTTCTTTACTTCTTCTATTCAAGGTAATTTGAA
>JARHVA010007017.1:727500-775037 GCA_037957365.1 Torreya grandis
TAATGATAATAAATTAGTGGCCATCTGAAGAAGGGGAAAGCTTACCCACCAAATCTGGAACTTAATTAGAGGAAGGTCATGGGACAATGATGGTTTGTAATTCCTAATGGGAATGCATATTTCATGTGAAAAATGATAACACTTTTTTCACTTACACACATATTTGCCACCATGAAGGTCCAAAGTGGGTCATAAATACCCCATTATAGGAATTTTTTGAGTGATTTAGTGGCCACCAAAGTGCACGTTACATATCCCACTATGATAATGAAAGAGGACTTTCTTTAATTATTTTTTGTCAACTTATCTAATCAACATACCATCAAAGGCCATGTGATAGAGGACTATATATAATATGACATATCTTGATGTAATGATATGAAGGCACCTTATCTATTATGAATTGACATCCCTAGGATAGGTATGATCAACCATATAATTGATGATGTATATGTACTAGTGAGAGGAACTAATGATAAAATTTTTATATAGTATATCAAATAATTAGGTAAATTGATGTCAACAAGGTCATTATCTTCTAAAGGTTATTCAACAACAAATCAATGATTATCTATCATTTTATTTAATTTCGGTTGGCATAGGTCAATTTGAACTTGCTCAAGAGTGTAATGAAGTGTCCATCTTTTGAAGAGAGATTTGGTTGGGTTAGTAAATTTTTTAGGTCCTAAGATCTCAAAATAACCTTCATTTCATGATTAATTATATAGTGTCATAGGTTATTGGTCGTAAATGCTACTTCTAGTTATTATTTTTCTGCTTGAGTGTATCATGTATAATAATTGTCAATGGTTAGACTAATGAAATGGAATTTTCACTCGTTATCAGTTTCATCTTCTTAAGCTAACATAGATAAAAGGTACACCTTATTTTACACTATATAAAGTATCAAATATATATCTAGGTTAAGTGCCATGACCATAGGAAGAGATATAATAAATTATTTTACTACCTTATACACTTCTTAACAATTAGTTGTCCAAGTTAGGTTGCTTGTATTTTTTATCATGTTATTAATAGGATGAATGTCATAGGCATGGTTAAAGATGAATAATTGGATATCTCCCAACTTTATTAAAAACATCTTGATGCTTGATTCATTCATGGGAGGGATAATTTCTAAGATTTATTGTATCTTAGTGGGTTCAATATGGATCCCATGTTATGAATAATATACCCAAGGAACTTTCCACTAATGACACTAAAAGCACATTTTTATTGATTGAGAGTAACTCCATATTTGATTAGATGGGTGAGGATGATACATTACACTCCTAAATGATATTCACACCATATTTATTTTATGACAAGTTCATCCATGTATACCTTTAATATTTTATAGATGAGGTCATAGAAAATGTGGGTCATGTCCCTTTGATATGTTGTCCATACATTTTTTGAGGCTGAAGAGAATTAAAATAAATAAAAAGGTCCCTCAAGGTGTAGTAAATAAAGTCTTTATTTTCTCTTTATTAGAAATATGAATCTAGTTGTATCATAAAAATCCATCCAAGAGTGATAGTAGTTCATACCTCATGGTAGCATCAACAATGACATGAATGGATGGGATGGGTACGTCATTCTTTGGACATGATTTGTTAATGTTTCAAAATCTATACATATCCTAGTTTTATAGTTCTTTTTTACGAGTATGATATTGGACATCCACTTGGAGTAATCAACGGGCTTTATGAAGCCAAATTTTAATATCTTGATGAATTATTCCTTTACCATTAAATTGAAATTAGATTTTATAGGTTTATGTTTTTAGTTGATAGGCTTTTCATCAGCCATTATAACTAGATTGTGGACAACACAATAGAACTGATACCTATCATGTCGGTGTAGGAGAAAGTAAAGGCTTTCAAAAGCTCTAGGAGTAGTTTTTCTGGTATTCTACATCGTGTTCAAAGAGTGAAGATCCCATCTTTAGGATTTTAGGTTTCTATTTCATTCCAATATTAATTCCAATCATTTATTTGATGAGGAATACATTTATTTACTTTAATTCATCAAAGGTTGGGGGAATATTAAGGTCTTCACCTTCAACATTGAATATATCATGCTCATCATTAAAGGAGGGGTAATACTCTACATGTCAATAATACTCATAAATCTTAGTTCCAATGGATGAGTTAGGACAATAGCTAAGGGAAAATCCCCACTTTTGATATAATGAGATGATGTCATTATAATCTACAAGAATTTGAGGATGGCCCCATCATTATTGGCTAGGTTTAGGATCAAGGGGTTTTCATATCGATTGATGTGAGTGGCTTTTTGATTATTGGGAGCATTATATATGATAGGTTACTTCCTAACTAATACTATGAAATTTGATTCTATAATTTTCATATGGGGAACAAAATGTTAGGATGAGGTAGTGATAGATTTAGTAAGTTGGCTTCTTTCTCTAGGTATTGCTTATATATAAACGAAATTAAAATCTTTGGAGACCTCATGGATAATAGTATTTTATAACATAAAGTGATTAGCTTTAGTCTAGTAAACCTAAAATCCTTGGTTTGTAATGAGATATGAATCTCCCTGGATCCTTAGGTTTTGGATGCCTAGGAATTTCACAATGAGTATGCCAATAAATACATCTTTGTATTTAGCTCCATTATTCATACACTCAAAAAAAAATTTTAATCAAAAGGCATGATTCACCCTTTAGGATACATGATAATAAATTTTTAACCAATTATTAGATGACATTTAGAACCATCATAGTGGAGAATCCATTGATCAAGCATAGAAGGTGGGTAGTCATTAGGCAATGTTTCTTGGTCCTCTAAAATTTTGACCATATGAATACTAATAAAGTTAGGTGGTTCTCTTTGGGGTCCCTTATTTTAAATCTCTATAAGGTAATGAGTTTTTAACCCATGTGAAGTAGTTATAATGGATCTTGGAGGTGTAGAGGGATCAATATCACATTGTGTATGAAGGAAGGGTTATGTTCTAGGTTTTGTCTCAAGGTAGGTAAGAATTTTTTAAAACTCAAAAGGATATTTATTTAGATTATCCCTTAGGGTTTGATGTATTATATCATAGTTGTGTTTTAATTTAGGTTTAGGTAGTATTCTAGTATAATTAGGATCCTATCTTGATAGAGGAGGGACCTAAGCATAGCTATGCAATTTGTAATATTAAGCGTATGACATGGGTAGCACTATTTATCCTATATAATCATCTAATAAAGAAACTTGAGTGCTAAGAGTGTTATATGAGAACACCCATCCCTATTTTAGTCCTAGAACTATCTTAGGACCTATTTAAACACTTATCTAGCCTTCATGTGGGCTATATGCATCCTTAAACACCACTAAATTAGTCATAGACCCACACTTTACTATCTTGGATCCTAGTGCCTTAGGTTCTACCATATAGACACTAGCACCATAATTTGGATAGTATCACCAATGGAATTACTATCCCAATTTGAGAAACATTGTATTTTTCCTTGCTTTTATCTCTAAGATATATATTTTCAAATCAAAAACCATCAAGGGTCAGTCTAGACGACTTTTAAGACGAAAAATCAATAGAATAGTATATAAAAATGACTTTTATCTCTTTATCCACTAGATGGAAATTAGATCAAAATAATATAAATAAGCTTATAAAAATTTATGAACAATAAAGGTTATTAATCCAT
Organism: Torreya grandis; assembly: GCA_037957365.1. Classification (NCBI taxonomy): domain Eukaryota; kingdom Viridiplantae; phylum Streptophyta; class Pinopsida; order Cupressales; family Taxaceae; genus Torreya; species Torreya grandis. The sequence goes on from JARHVA010007017.1 coordinate 731,180, forward strand.
ATTCTACCCTAATTCTACATACATCCATCTAAAACATTCATAAGATCAACTTACATAGATTTATACTCTCAAACACACTCAAAGAACTCAAGTAGTCATTTATACTATATTTAATTGTATTTTAACCAAAATTTATGTGGGAATAACTACATTAGGCTTGATCTCTCTTCAGATTATTGGTATGTAGGAAACTCTCATCACAACAAAGTGTTAAGGATGTCTAACCTACCCCGCTAACATCACACTTTACTACTTATGCCAACTAGATGCCCTAAAAACATGGAGGTTTAAGGTTTTCATACAAAATAAATAAAAAAAGGTCACATATAGACAATAAAAACTCATACACACAAGAATAAGCTTTCCAGATTCAGACACATGTACACCAAGAATCTCTAGAATAGTTGTACATAGAGGAAACTAAGATGAAAAGGATACTATTGTTAATGGAACTACTATCTAATTTTGTCACTACTATCTAAATATGGTTTTGACATTTGGATCCTATCTACAAGACTCATATTAGATCATATCCTAGTTTACAGTATCCATATCTTCCATCTCATTCAATTTCTAGTTAAGTACTTGATTATAAAATTTATTGCTATTATTAGAAATTTCAAACTAGGTAAATTATATTACAAATTAATGGATATATTTATTTCCTATTTCTACCCTAATTTACTATATTTGAACTATTTAACAACTTAGGGATTAAACTCTAATTCCCCAAAAAATTTAAATCATTTTATGAATTTGACTTACTTCACTCACATTATTTCAAAGATTAGTGCATCATTAGGGTTTACCTTCTTATTTATATAATATTATTAGTCTCTATTTGGAATCATATCATCATGATTATAATGATGAATGCCATTTTATACTATTTGGCACTAAGTCTTATAGTTTTTCTTGCATGCCTATTACCCACCATTTGTAGAAAGATGCACATGTATGTCACTCTTCTCATGGATCGTGTAAGAGATTAGCTTATTTTGGAAATTTTTCCACCCTCTCTTGACTCCCCATTATATGAAGATCATTATTACATGACTCACTTTGAGATACCCACAGTTACTACTCAATGATAGAGAGCTCAGAGGACTCATTTTTTCCTCCACTTCGACCAATTGATTACATTCACTCATATCTCACCTTTACTACTTGCCCTTACATAATACTATATCCTATGGTTCAAGATATTACTAGGAAAAATAGGATCCCTCCTAAGCCTATACAGGAATAATGTAACCCCACCATCCCTCCTCATCCCTAAAACACTACAATGAGATTGTGGATCATTTTAGAAACACATTGGAAAATATATCCATATTAGAATGAATTCAATAGGAAACTATTTTAAATGATATTATTTTTGAAATAATCAATCATACATATTTTGCTCATGATACATAGCTATCTTACTTTGCATCTATCATGAAAACTATCAAGGACATCGTGGATTTTCTATTTTTTTCCAATGACAATTTATCATCACATTTAGTTATTGATCAAAATATACCACTCTTTATTTAGTCAAAAATTAATATCATTGGTATTCAATGAGTTCTAATTAACAGTGGTTTAGGACTAAACATATGCAACGCCACATTTATATAGACTATGGGGGTTGATATAGCATCTAGTCAAAATACATATAATAATATCATAGGTTTTGATGACATTACTAGACAAACATTAGGTTTTATTAAATTAGATATTGTGGTTGGGATAAAAATCCTACCTACACAGTTTAAAGTGATGCCTAATCATTTAAATTACAACTTATTACTTGGGAGAACTTGGATACATGTATGGAGGTCATACCCTCTACCTTGAAAAGATGCACCAAGTTTTTACATTATTAATACACTTTTTAAATATATAATAAACCATTAATATATTGTAGAGTCATAAATCATACCACCCTAAGTACATATTTAGATTGGACACATCATGTTATTATAGATTCCCCCTCTCACAAGATTTTGGTCAAGTAGATGCACACATATGAGGTTAGGTAATCTAATAACACTATTCTTATACCCAGTGTCAATCCTCATACAACATAGTTAGCTTCAACCTTGATTAAGGAGGACCCTCCTATAATACTATTATCCCCACCCAGGGTGGATCATACGATTCTCATATCACAACTACCATTACTTTTTAATTTAGAGGAAGTATACATACACAACTTCGATATAGATTATCATGGCACCACATAGGCTGATCCAAAACCCATTGACATTGATTTTTACTTATGTGTATTGATCTTCACACCAATGGGAACTAGAGAGTATAAAGATGATTATAAGGCACTCATGCCTTTTTATACACTAGCATCACCACTAGTTCATAGTCATACAACTAAAAGACAAACTTATTAGTTATAGTTAGAGGTATATCCTTTCATTCACTTAGTACATATGGTTACATCTATGGATATTAGCCTAGTTATACATATTCATCTAGCTAGTTCATATGATAGACCACATTAGATTCTATTTATATTAGTTGAAAGAGGTTTGATGGCATTATCCATTCTTAATCACATACATGTCAAAAAAAATTCATAGTAGGAAGGTCAAACCTTTTGTCATTTTCATAGGCTTATAGAATAGGATACATATACATTCTTAACATTAAAACACAATTTGATTAATTTCAAGTCTCAAGGCACTATTCAAATTACACAACCTCCACTAATACAAGCACCATGATAGACTCATCACTGACCCACATACTCATGAAAGATCCATTAACTATAGATATTTTTTTGAGAATAAATACATCCCCCATGTTGTTATAGATGAGGATTTTGATCCTAATGCTTGTAATTTTTCATTTTTATGGCACATATGACATTATGAGAATTACCTACATCATGTCATACACTATTAGGATTATGTAGGACATATCACATTACTAGTTGGATGTGGCCCCATGTCGGCCAAAACATAAATTTTTGTCATGATCACATGCACTCATATACAAGTTACACTTGGTAGTACATGTTTATAAGTAATGGATGACACATTTTATCTATTAGGTAAGTGTTTGACATTGATTCATGACAAACATATGTTTGTATTCTAAATTATAGGACAAATGAGAACCATAGGTTTCATACATATACACTGTAGTCTAATGTGGTTTACCCTAGGACCACATAAGAGGTATATTACACAATATAGTAGCACACTATTTGGATGCACATAATTCAAACTAATTCCAAGGATAAGGATACACTAATACACACAACATGGTATTATTATCATGATTATGATGACTTATTTGAGTTCAAATAGATCTAATATCCAAAATTAGATGACCTCACGCTTGATCCACCATTTGATTATCCACATTTCATGGATGTGCTCTTAGGTTTATAGAGACATTACACTTCAATTATACATTATCTCATTTGTTTCCATAATTTACTTGTACATAGCTTATATCCAAAATATAAAAATAATATAATATTCCAAAACTCAAAAACATTCAAATATTTAATAAAAAATATAAACTATAGATTGTATACATTTCCATATTTACACTTCTCATATTTTCCAGACACTACATATACTAGCTAAATTATTATAGTCAATTTTTATCATACATACATGCTTCACTTGTTATTTTCAAATGTTTATAGCTACTTAAAGGAGCTAGCTCCACTACATAGATCTAAATTTTATACTATATACCCATTGGGGGCATATACCTAGATACATTGGTTCTTGATTTGATGCATCCACCTTTTTGGGACATCTTATACATAGTTTTCATTGCCTAGTTAGAATTTTCTAAACTCTACATCATAGATTGAGCATTTTTATATATTGACATTTATCATCCTAAACCTACTCAAAAAAACATTAACCACTACTATTTTAGACTCACTTTATGTAAATATTTGCTCTTATACATATTTCTACCACATGTTCATACATACTTTCATTTCTTGATTTCCTAGTATAGACCTGATTGTGTCTCTTAACTTCTTCTATTTGAGGTCATTTGAATATGCCATTTATCTATGGATCAATGCAAACTTATTTTCATTAGATGTATGCTTTGGACATGTTCCTTTGTCCTTGTGTATGCCTTCCTCATTTTGTAGATAGACATTTTAACATGTCTTTCCATGTAGATATAATTCAACTTGCTTTTTGTTTTCATATGTGGACATTTGAACATGTACTTGTATGTTTTGTTTTGTAATATTTAGGGAAATTTGCCCATGTCACTTTTATTGTGGCCCCTTAGCATACTTTGTGTGTCTCATGTCTGTTGCATGTATGATTTATTGTATACATCATAGCTATGACACTTATTTATTACTTGTTACATACTCTAGTTTTACACACCATGAAGGACCTCATGCATCTCCCCTTCATACAAGGGTTTCATGATGGTTATCATGCCCGAAACCCCTAAGTATCTACTTAGTTGTTACTTAGATTTGTTTTTCATATAAATTGTTATATCTAACTTGATAACCTTGTAAATTCTAGATATAACATACATCATACACTAAAAACTTATGCTTAGCATTATGATGTTATGTATGCATATTATATTATTTTATTACACATTTATCATATATGCTCTAGTTAACACATTTTGTAGAGATTTTTATTTTGAGGATAGTTCTTACATAGGTTCAACAACCCTCCTTAAAAAATGTGTAATTTATATAGGTTTGTCATAGATAGTTGGCTATCTAAATGCACTCAGAGTATAGTTTTCATCACACAGGCACAATGTATAGAAATTAGCTTCAGGAAAACATGGTGGGAAATATTGACATAGAGACTAGTTTAAATTGCACAAATATTAGTATAGTTGGAAATTAACACCTAAATTGGGACATTAGCAGCACCAATTATACTCTCTGAGATATGGAACTACTATCTAATAGCCTCAGTTTTAGTAAATTATAGATTAGTTAGAAAAGTATAATAAGTATAGACTAGGTTTACACAAGCTGAGTTATGGATTACTAGTTTTAGATCAGTTTAACATATAATCATACCAATTTGTTCATATTAGGGTCACTATGCATGACATGATCATTATCATTTTAGGTTTTTATACTCATATACATATTATTACAACTCAATCTAGAATCCTTATGCTCAGATATCAGATTTTAGGGCATTTGTGTGATACATTATTTATGTATGCTCACTTATGCACTAGTTGATCATATAGAATGATAAATTAAATGCCATTCTCTATGTTATACACACTAGAAACTAGACTCAAAGTTACACACTAGATTGATTCCTTACTCCATCTATAATTATAGGGCATTCATGAGTGGCTAAGATTCACCTAATATTCGCAAGTGGCCCAAAGTCATTTTACATTTTAGAATTTCTAATTGGCCATAAAATTGACATATACAATTCCAATTATAGTTACACATCTTAAATTATTTATGTAATCTAGTTATAGATGCATCTACTAAACATAAGTAGGCAATGATGGATTCATAGGCTACTTGAGTTCTTAAGCCACCTACATGAGAGGTTTAGACACACGATCGACCCAATCTAAGTTATTCATAGGTCATGATCAACCAATTAGGGGTGGGAAATGATGGATTCAAAACTATATTGATTTATTAAGACACATGCACATGGGGATTGAGCAATCCATCTAATCAATCTAATTTATTCACCAATTAATCATTATATACATTCACACACATAAGTTATCACTAGGTTTATCTACATTGGTTCATGTACCCAGTGTTGGTTACTAGTTTTACACATCTTTTATTAACCTTGCATAATTGAATAAAATGGAAAACAAATATGGACAACCCACTGATATGTCATTAAAATTTGGGAAGGGTTTGGCATCAAGAATTGACCAAATAAAAATAATGATTGGTAGGTATTGATAGAGGGCATGGTTATCTCCCTGCTAGTTCTAAGTCTATTTAAATCAGGATGAGAGGACATGAGGGGTGACTTTCTCACATGGAGTGATTATGAAATTCAACCTCTATGGATATTTTTAGCACATAATAACACAAATGTAACCAAGGAAAAACCAAACTTGTTCACTTATCCTGAGAAGGGTTATCACATGGGATGAACAAATGCCTTATGTCACATACAAGCTACTCGAGATAGATGGATATATGATTGTAATATTCATGCTAAAGAATTTTCAATAATAGGGGTCAAGTGGAAAATTAAAGTTATATGAATTAAATAACAAATGGTAGACACATTTTATATATGCAAGATTCATGCATCTCCATGGCAAATAACACTTATCGTATGCAAAAGGTGTATTATTTGGAGGGTAGGAAAGGGTAGGAAAATTAGGTATTTTTTTTTTTAAATGTGTGGTGTATTGGTTCTTTTCAAACAATAGGGTTTCTTAAAACATTCATGAAATTATTCCTTTGTAAAGATATATAAAAAAATTCATAAGAAGGCTAATGAGAAATGCCAAATGATCCTTGAAAGACTAGAACATACACTAAAACTAGAATCTCATATACATTTCTATATCAAATTCATAAAATTAGGGTGCCCTAAAAAGTCATTTAACAACTTATTTTAAACTTAAAATGTAGAAAGGGTTTATAATCTAGATCATTTCTCAAAATGATAACCAGTAATGAACATTGAACCAAATGTCCAATTAGCATAACTTGTAAAACATATCATTGTATTTCATCAAGAATAATTAGTAAGAACCAAAAGTATTTGCTATTATCTTGAAATAATATATTACATACACCAATGTTTCAAAATTCTACCATGGGGACAAGCATGGTGAATTTGCTCTATGTTGGATAGGGGAGATATATAGACATGCTCTTAGAGATTGCTAATGGGCATACAACTAAAACCACCTTAGAAACTGACGCAAAAGTTACAAGCATAAATGATCCTAAAATTTGGAGGATCCTATACTTATAAAAAAACAAAGACAAACAACAATAACCTAGAATAGAGGAGAATCCCTCTATTTATACATTTATTTACACCCATTTACAATCCAAAAATGGGGGGGTTACATTTTTAAAAAAATTAAAATTTTAGTCAACATCCCAAATTCCTACCAAGATGATCCTAGTTGGAAAACATCCTTTGCCATGCTTTAAATCTTCATGTATTTACAATAAAAATGATTCCTCTAATTGTCTCTAAAAGTAATGATGAATATTTGCAACACCCTTTGCTCTCCTTGGCTGAAAATGCCTTTTACTTGAGATAGAAGAGAATATTCGTGGTGGAGGCCAAAAAAACTTTGTCCTCATGTGTAACTTACTATAGATTCCCTTTGTCCACTCATTATCACAACTAGAAACTTCTATATGACTTCCCTTCCTTATATTCACGCCGAAGAATAATGTGGGTTTTTAATGATAGCCATTGAGCACACTAGACCCATGGTTGCTTGACAAATATTCTTTGAAATAGCCCACTTAGATTCATAGACCTATAACATTTCTACAATGGAGTGTTTAAACAAGAAAAAAAATAGAAAATTCAAAAACTTAGGTCATTTTAAGCTTTTTCTTTTTCGGCTTTAACTTGCCTTTCAACACTTTGTATTTTTGCACTTTTGCTTTTATCTAAACTTTTATTTTTACAATTGCCTCCACATTTTTAATGAATAAATGCATTATTTTTCACTTTTTAGCCTTTTGGTGGAAATTTTGGCCCCTTTTGCAAATTTTTTATTTCCCTTGTCTTATGTAATTTTGTAATTCTTTTATATTGGGGAAATCCAAAACTCATTAGCAATTTTGTAATTTTCAAATTGTAGAATTATGCAGTTGCGATTCCCCTAGAAAGTCCCTTTTAGGGAATCTATAATTCTAACTATAATTTAAAATTTTGTAAAATTACAAATTGTATTTGGGGTTCCCATTTCCCTGAAAAGTTTCTTTTAGGGAATACAGAACTCCAACTATAATTTGTAATTTTTCAAAATTACAAATTACAATTGGGATTCTCATTTCCCTCAAAAGTTCCTTTAAGAGAATTCAAAACTCCAACTATAATTTTTAATTTTTCACAATTGTAAAATTTTAATTATTTATGGAAGTTCCCTATTGCACTAAAACCTCTTATTAACCAGTATTGATAGGGGGGTTTGAGAAACCCAGGTTCAATTTTCAATTTGCACAAGTAAAAAATTACAAAATTACATTTCTCCTCCAATTCTCCCTAAAATTCTTCTTGAGTTATCTTTTCTTCCACCTACTTTGATTGATGGGATTGGGAGAGTTGACCACAATTTGCACTTGCATTTTAGAGACTTGCATTTTTCAAATTACTTTTCCCACTAAGTTTTACCAAGAAATTTTTGAGATTCTTTTGCAATTTCTAGAGCTTGAAAATTTTTGGATTTTTTAATTTTTTACCCAAATCCATTCCTAAAACCTAGTTGAGCAAAGTAACCTATAGAATATTTTTCTGGAAACCAAGACTTTTCCTTGTAGCCATTACTCAACTCAGACATCTACACTTTATGCACAATGAGATACAAAATTCTAAGATAATTTGTCGTCCATTGAAATGAAGCTAAGTAAATATGTAGATTTCCACTCCATAACCATACCTTGAATGGCCACAACCCCAAAACAAATTTTAAAGCATTGTGACTCAATATCTGACACAAACTTGAGATCAAAATTGAATCCTTTATGTACTAGTTTTTGGGACTTACCAATGAATTCCCAATTAAAGTTTCATGTCCACTATTAGAAATATATTCCACCTCTTTGATTTCACTCATTTCAATAAATGATGTTTTACTCATAACATGTCTATACTATGCTCCATGCATCATATTTTTAATAAGAGGGATTTGAAATATGTCTTTAAAACAAGGACCAATGTGATTGCATAGATTCAAGGAATCCACCATAAAATTCTCCATTCTCATAGAAAATTACATTAAACAAGTTAAACCCTGAAATTATTTGTACTGACTATGTCCCAAATAAATAACTATTTCATTTATAGATTACAACTTGATGACTATTTTTTTTTCAAATCATTAACTTTCTCTATGTATTTAAATTATGTGCTCTCACATGTGTTAGGATAAAAAGGTGCATGTGCCTCAGGTTGTACATAAATAAACTATTTTATTAGTTTTGTCTCTAATGGATGAACACATTTATTTCCATCTTCAATCCTCTACAATCCTTGATGCTAAAATGGCATTTTCATTCTATCCACAATAATGTTGTGCCTATCTTGAGGATGACTAATGTTTGGCAAATGAAATGGTGTATGGTTCTACCCACTGGCAAGTGTCTTTAGTTTTTATGTCTTACCATTGTATTCCTAGCTACAATATGTTCTTAACCATGTCCACCTAGTCCTCAGAATGCTTGTTTCCCCTATTGTCATCTATCCACAATTTTAAAGATGATAATAATAATGCATCATGGTAAAATTTCACATTAACATTAAATTATAAATGGGTAAGGGAAAGCCACCATAGCAAGCTCAATCTCAATCTCAAATTCACATATTTTTATTGTTTCTATTATGTTCTACTTAATGCAATCAATAGATCTTTTATAAAGTGATAGACTCAAACATGATGAATGATTTACCATTGGCTAAGATAGTATTATTTTTAGTGCCTTATGAAGCACAAAGGCCCTCACTACCACCATATAGGGAGAATGCATTAACTTGTGGAGAGAAGCCATCATTGGTGTATTTGTGGATCAAATAATGAACTACATATATCACTCTAGATTCCATAGTGCCTTGGTCATCTACCAACCAGTGACAAGAGTTGTCTATAAAAAATAAGAATCTTATGATCTATAAGGATGCCAAGAAGACACTTCCCTTGTGTAAAATCCAAAGTTGCCTATTCAAATTCCAAAATTTCAATAATTTCTTCACTTGATGATTCATGCCCTTCAAGCCAAATAGATGGTTATTTGTATACACATTCCTTTCACTTTTAAACTTTCACTCTCATTTCCTTATTCCTTAAGGGTTTTGGAAGTACTAATGCAATTTGTAATTTGCATTGTTATAAACTACATCTTAGTCTCCCTATTCTACCATGCAGTACCACATTGTATTTTTATGGTCAAACTATAGTCAAACTTAAAATTTCCACCATCCCCTTATATTTTTAGAATGTCAAGCCCCATGAAAAATTTTCAATTTTAAAACATTTCCAAATTTCATCATGGTTTTTCTTTTTCATCAACTTGCTTTTATCTTTGTTCTATGGGATCCAATATTGCCTCAATAATTTGCACGTTAAAAGATTACTTTTGGCATGTTGATTCTGAGCAATATTCTCCCATAGAATTCATACATCCCATTTGTAATATATTTTTGACATTAGACTTTTGGTGGAACTAGTATGCCCAAAATGCAATTTTCTTTTTGACCCTTACACATTCATCAACCACTCTAGGGGCCCACACCTTACCAAATTTTAAAATTTGATGTTCTTTCCTTATTCCTCCACATGGGAAGGATACATTTTGAAAAATGTCTAATTTACCTTTCACCTTATAATGTGGCATGGGCAACATGACATAAGTTTAAGTGTTTACATGGTTTTTCTATATTAGCATGGGGTTGTTAACTTTAAAACATGCTACATTTATTGCATAAACTCTTGGTGCAAATCTAATCACCAACACCCAATGAGGTATATTCATTCATTTCCTCTCTCTTATCAATTTACTTTTAAATCTCCTAAGTAAGGAATAATCTATTCATGTTTCATTTTTAGGACATGTAATGGAGAATTATTCACATAATCAGATCCAGGTTCATGGGATTCATCTCTTAGGTAAGTCTAGGTACACTTATTTTTTCTTTATCCTAGTCATTTCACTTTTTTACATTTATTTAATAGGGGATGGGGGGGGGGGGGGGGTAAATGTAATCATATAAAAATGATACATTAGTGATAAGAGTGTTACTTGAGACCACTCATATATAGATTAATCATAGACCTATCTTAGGTCTGATTTAGACACTTATCCTACCTTTGTGTAGGACACATGTATTATAAACATCCCTAGATAAATCATATACCTTCACCTTAGCATCATGTCCCCTAGTGCCTTAGGTTCTGCCACCTAGATAGTAATGCCATACTTTGGATACTACGACTAATGGTGTTAGTGTACTAGTTTGCATGTTATTGTCCTTTTCCTACCTTTTGTCTTCAATCGATATATTTTAAAATTAAAAACCACCTAGGGTCTACCTAGACATCTTTTAAGACCCAAAAATCACTAGAAAATAGTACATACATAGCTCTTATCCCTTTATCCACTAGATGTAAATCACATGAAAATAACACAAACAAACTTAGAACAAGTGAAAAATCAAGGTTATTAATCCATATTATACCTTATGAATGAACCCATTTACAACATTTTTAATCATAGATTACTCATATTTCTAATCTACAACACAATCAACACCTCAAACCAGCACTCATACTAGGCACACTTGCACTTTTATTATCACTAAGGTAGCGATAAATACATCAAGATTGATCCCTCCTTTGAGTATTGGTATATATGAAACTCTTATTAAAATGGGGTGTTAATGATATCTATCCTACCCAACTAACATCAAAATTTGATACATGTTCCAATTGAATGCCCTATCAACATGGAGGATTAGGGTTTTAATATAAAATTAGACAAAATAGGTCACTTATAGGGAATAAAAACTCATTAACATAGGAATAGGCTTAGTAGAATTAGACATAAATGTACCCATAAGCTTGGAATAGTTATACACAAGGTACACTAGCACCAAAAGGACACTAGTGACATTAGTGCTATTGTCTAATTAGGGCACTACTATTTAAAAAGAGTTTTGACACTTGTATCCTATCTATGACACACAAATTAGGTATTGTCATAATTTTGAGCCTGTATATATTCATCTTAGTCAATTTTCATCTAAGTATTTATTTAAATCATTTATTACTTTTTTTTTATAAAGGTCAAACTGGGTCAATTTTCTTACCAATCAATGGTTGTATCTATTACATATGTCAACCCCAATTTACTATATTCATACCCTTAAAAAACCTACGTCTTAATATATATAACCCAAAAAAATTTAAATCATCCTATCATGATATGTTATAAGACTTGTAGGAGCACAAGGAAAAACTTGTAAGGATCCTCCTCCTCTACCATGGGAAAGAGGCATCCCTTCTAAGGAATCTATAGGTAATAATGTGATGCAGAAGCATCACTACCCATTATTAATTTTGGTATATTTCACATGTGTTTAGTCATTATTAAGTAGTTATAGTCATTTTAGGTCTGTAGGAATCTTTATTATATGCTACATTATTATCCAAATTGAATTAGAGTTGCGTTGGCATTTTTTTTCCCAATTTCCTCAATTTGAAATTTTGATTCTTTTGCCTAAGGTTTTGGGATATTATCATGTTGTTAGGATATTTTAATAGATTATTATTGTTTTTTATACCTTAAAGTATTAAAGGTCACCTAAATTTATACATGGCTCATGTGGTGAGTCATTTTGATGCTCATGTTAGAAGTTAAGGCAATTTGCATCCTCGCAACGTACATGAGGGAGTTAAAAAGTTAGGATAGTTACATAACATAAAAGGATTGTAAATTTTTTTTAGAGGTTAGATTTTATTGGGTTGGATTTGAAAGTTTTAATGTTTTTAAACCCCAAGAAGTGAATATAAATATTCTTGTTTTTAAAAACTAACAATTGCAGGACGAACTTCTTGTAACATGTGCAATGATAAGTGACTAGGTAAAGTAGATTAGTGAGGGAAGGTACATTGGTGAAAATTTATAAATTTTATTATGAAATAGTGATTTTTATGCATGTTCATAAAGGTTTTAAATCAATTGTTAATATCTTCCAAACTAATTAATGAGAAAACATAACATACCTTGTTTCGATTGTATTATGTATTCCAAGACTGAGTATTTATTGTTTGTGAAGCAAGATGAGGAGTAACATTATATTGTCCACTTATATATATATATATATATATATATATATATATATATTGTTAAGAATATTTTAAATGATATTAAATTTATTTTTATTTATCTAATTATGTTTTCAACACATTTCATGTAGCACTCAGTATGGAACTTGTAGTATTTGGTGTCTGTATACATAGTCAAATTAATATCTTGTGAAAAATTGTTGAACATTATGTCATAGGTTGTAACTGTAGTTTTTGTAAGGTGTTTAAAGATCTAGTAGAGGTTATTCAACCCTAAAAACTATTTTTAAACCATTTTGGAAAGAAATATATCAAAATACTCCTTGATCAATACAAACTTTTGTCTATATACATAATTAATTCAAAACTTGAATAAATCAAACTACAGTAGTCTCAAAAGAGAAATCCAATGCTTGGATAAGATGTATAGTAATGTTACTAACCTAAAATAATTATTAAAATTACCTGAAATTGAATTTAATTTTTTATTCCTCAAACTGAAGCCTCTTAAGTTACATAGTTGAACATAAACACTGTTCTAGGATTTCAAGGAAAAATCTTTAAATTAGGGAGTTTACACCATAAAAAATTATTAAAATTTATTGAATAATTGTATTTTTTAATCCTTAAACACATTTTAAATTTTTCATCCTTGTACAGGTTGCATACATATGGATATATTTGTCGGTGTGTAAGATAGGGGTTAAAGAGACATAATAAGCCTAAAAAAAGAACAAGAAGGGATTAGTAAAGAGGTCAAATAATTAAGTTGGGTAAAGAAACATTGTGAAATTAAATAATAGGATAGAGAGTACCTAAAACTAGTTTTATTTTTATAAAATGTGATGGAAATTTTATTTACAATGTAATTAAGCCTGGAAAGGCTACTAGAGGACCCTATCAAAGAAAAGGATTGGTGTATGTCATAAAGAGTTGTAGTGACAAGACTAGTGGATGGAAAAGATGTTTATAATATGTCTTCATAAACCTGATATATGTGTTAATAACTCTATCCATGCCCAAAAAACTTTAATCATGTATAAAGGATCGAGGAGTCTTTAAGAGGTAAAAGAAGGTAGAGACAGATTTTTATTAAACCTAAATTTGTAAGGACAAATAGGACAAGGAGATCAAGAGCTAAATAAATCAAAGATCAGAGCTAGGAGTTATTAGAAAAGGTGAGTGAAATTTAATGTTATTTTATCCATGAATTACAAACTCATTTATGACATCTGTATCATGTGTTATGGATGAGGTATGTTATGATTTTTAACATTGTTGACTACATGTGCTTGAAGTTGATGATTGATTAGGCATTCAATATTATTTTATATGTTGTTAAAAATGTTTATTTTAGATGTTATGGTGATATTTATAATGAAGGTTAAAAGAATTGAAGAGAGCCAGAAATACATGTGAAAGCCCTTAAGCCAAGAGGCTTTGAGAGAGAGAGAGAGAGAGAGAGAGAGAGAGAGAGAGAGAGAGAGAGAGAGAGAGAGAGAGAGAGAGAGAGAGAGAGAGAGAGAGAGAGAGAGAGAGAGAGAGAGAGAGAGAGAGAGAGAGAGAGAGAAAGAGAGAGGTCAACTAAGGCAAGTAAGAAGGCTTCTCAAAAAATATATAGGCCAAGGTGAGACCTTGAGATAGAGAGTGTAAAGAGTGAAGAGTGAAAAATAATGATGGAAGGCTTGATGAATGATGAATAACACAAGAAGCTGGGAGTGAGGCAAAGAGAGTTATAGAGAGAGGAGATTACTAAGATGATGTTGGTTTTAACAAGGTTAGATAAAGTCTTCGAAGAGATGAAACCAAGATTTATTGTGCACATCAAGAGGAAAGTGAGATGGCATCTTAAACATTTGCTAGATAAGATAAGAAGATAAAATATGAAATTGTTTACAAGGCAGCCTATAAGGAGAATCAAGGGGCCAAGAAGCCTCAAATGTTTATGACTAATGAATTATTGAAATGCTTATATATAGGTGAATAAATAAATGAATATGAATAACATTGGGAGCATGAACATCATGCACATGTTAAGGAATAAATTGATTAGACAACTGAGTATGGTGACACAATTTTATGTTATATTAAAGAAAGTGAACCACTAAATGAAGAATAAGGAGAAAGAGAGTTTTCAGCAACACCATGCCTCATGAAAAGCAAGAAGGAAGTAGGTTTTAGTCAATAAATCTTTGAGAAGAGCAAAGAAGTACAAGGTATTTATTTGAATGTTATATTTGATGAGTGTGTTGATATGAAAAATGATGAAGATAAATTGTATGAGAGTACATTTAAGCAAATGAATGTCTTGATCGAAGGATAATAAGGAAAAAAAACAAAAAAATAAGTGCTTAATATGAAGGAATAAACTTATGAGATTGTAGTAGGAGAGATTAAAGAAGAAGCACATGTTGAAGTCCTTGAAAAGTTTGAGCTATAGCAGATAGAGGTGATTTTTTTGGCACCAATAGAAGATCAAAATGGTATAGATGAATATAAAAAGGAGGATAAGAAAATGTGGTAGAAAATAATTTAAGAATCAGATGATTTGAGTAAAATAGGAGACAAGGACTCCATAATGATAGCTATGTTTGCATTGAAGGTAATCTTGAGTCAAGATAAAGGAGAGATGTCAACCAAAGATAAAACATTTGAAGAGAAACAAAGTGAACTCCAATAGATCAGTCAAGAAGTTGTTTTGTTTGACTTCTTTGCTTCATGTCTAGGTCTTAGGAGGATAGAGAACAAACAACAGTTGCCCATGATTGGTTTGGAAATCCATGGTTGAGAGAGATGTTCCAAAGAGGAGCCATAATGAGTGTAATCAAACATAAGTAAGGGATACATGCTTCAAATATATCTTGGGATCTATGAGGACATGAACTTGGAATTAGGATGTTGTAAAGAACCAAAAAATCAAATCAATTATAACATTCTTTGAAAGTTTCATTTTTGTTCCTCAGTAGTATGATGCAAGAACATCACTACCATTTGTAAATTTTGATCAATTTCACATGTGTTGAGTCATTGGTAAGTAATTACAGTCATTTGAGGTATGTAGGAGTCTTTATTATATGTTATATTGTTATAAAATTTAAATTATAGTTTCATTGGCATTTTCCCTCTAATTTTCTCAATTTAAAATTTTAAATCTTTTGACCAAGGTTTTGGGATATTATAATGTTGGTAGGATTTTTAAATAGAGTAGTATTGTTTTTTGGACCATTTAAAATTTAAGGGCACCTAACTTCATATGTCTCTCATGCGGTGAGTCATCTTGATGCTCATGTTAGAATTTAAGGTAGTTTGCATCCTCCCAATGTACATGAGGGAGTTAGAAAGTTAGCTAGGATAGTTACATAACATAAAAGGATTGTAAATGTTTTTGTTAGAGGTTAGAGTTGGTCAGGTTAGATTTGAAGGGTGTAATTTTGTTGAACCCCAAGAAATCAATAGAAAGTTTTTTGTTTTCAAAAACTAATAATTGCAGACCAACTTCCTATAACATGTGTAAGGATAAGTGATTGTGTAAAGTAGAATAGTGAAGTAAGTTACATTGGTGAAAAGCATTTGATGTTTCTTATGAAATAGTGAGTTTAATGCACATTCATAAAGTTTTTAAAACATTTTTTAATATATTTAAAATTCATTTATGAAAAATAATAACAAACCATGTTTTGATTGTATTTTGTATTCCAAGACTGGGTATTTCTTTTTTGTGAAGCAAGATGTTGAGTAACATTGGTTTGGCCACTTATATATATTGTTAATCATATTATCAATTATATTAAATCCAATATGATTTATCTAGTTATTTTTTCAACACATTTCATGTAGCACTCAGCATGGAACTTGTAGTATTTGGCCCATATATACAAAGTCAAAGAAATATCTTGTGAAAAATTATTGAATAGAGTGTCATAGGTGATAAGTGTAGTTTGTGTGAGGTGTGTAAATATTAATCATAGGTTAGTCAACCATCATATTAATTTTGAACCTATGTCTATGTACACATTCCATTAATTGCTTGAATAAATCAACCTATAGTAGTTTGAAAATAAAAATACAATGCTTTGATAGGATGCATATAAATGTTAATAACCTAAACCAATGATAATAATTGATCGAAATTGAATATAAATTTTATGTCATGAACCTAATCCTATTAGGTTACATAGTTGAACATAAACCATGTTCTAGAGTTTCAAGGAGAAATCTTGAAATTAGGGAGTTTCCAATGTATAAAATTATTCAAATTTGGTGAATAGTTGTATTTTTTAATCTTTTAATATCTTTTGAAGGTTGAATGATTGTATGGGTTGTATACATATAGATATATTTACCTATGTGTAAGATAGGGATCAAAGATACCTAATAGGCCTAAATAGAGATCAAGAAGAAACTAGTACAGAGGTCAAACTATTAAGTTGGGCAAAACAACTTTGTGAAAGTCAATCAGATGATAGAGGGTAACTTAAACTAGTTATAGTTTTCCTAAAGGTGATGGTACTTATCTTTACAATGAAATTAAGCCTCGAAAAGGCTACTAGATGACCTTGTCAAAGAGAAGGATTAGTGTATGTCTTAAAGAGTTGTAGTGAGCAGTATGGTATATCAAAAATAAGATTATAAGAGTCTTCATAAAGTAGATAGATGTTATTAAGAACTATATTCAAGCCGAAGAAACTTGAAGCATGCATAAAATATTGAGGAGTATTTAAGAGGTAAAATAATTGAGAGACAGATTTTTATTGAACCCAAAGTTGTAAGGACAAACATGACATGTAAGGAGATAAAGAGCCAAGGTAAGAAAATATTAGATATAAGAGTTACTATTAGAGGTGAGTATAGGTGAATGTGATTTTATACATGAAAGACAAACTCATTGATGACCTTTGCATCATCATGAGTCATAATAATAGTTTTAATTTTTCCCATAGTCATGATATGGATCCTCTCCCTGAGCATTGGGACAACCCAAGGAGGTGGAATGACCTAACTGCTTATTGGTGGACATTGCATATGCTTAGAAACAAAAGTAGGTTTTTGTTAGATGAAAATAACTACCATTTCTAAAGGGATCAAGTTTGATGATTAACGGATCCTATAAAATTAATAATACCCTATTATAGTATGGGTTGAAAACATACTCTAAAGTGGCTCAGAAGCAATAAGGGTGAGATTTTGATTACAAATTTTCTATCATGGTTGGATTTAAGCTATGCACGGTGATAACCATTAAGGTACTCATCAAGGATGGGAGATTATTTGTTTCTAAACACCTATACCATAAAAATGTATGCTGTGTTAGCAATAACCTCATGTGGATATTGGTCTCGAGGCATAAGGAAGCCATAGGTTCCCATTACTCATAGATAAAATGGGAGAAGAGTGTCCATCTCTAGGAGACTAATGATTTTGGTAGTAGACATGGAAAAATCTATTGTACCGATGAATAGTTGAGATTCACATATTATTTCATCTTTGATTATGTATTTTTATTATAGTTGAGATTTTGATAAGGCCTAAGGTATTTATGCCCATTTATTTAGGATGGCCACTTTGGGTTCCAAGGATCTAGTAACATAGATCAATTACAAGGGATTCCTGACTGCATTGGTATGTAAGTTGTAATAGATGTGTAGCCTAGGCTATTTTTGGATGGTGGTTTGTAATATATCAAATGGTTTAGGGTCTTCTTGGGCTAAAAAAACTTTCCCAGGGGTAGGAACTATATTTTATTGAATAAGGTGGAAGGAATAACTTTCAATCGGTGTATCTAGGGTATTCTCAATATCATATTGTAATTATTTCCTTACCTATGATGTAGAATTTCATCATTATTATCATGGCACCCAAGGTGATCAGGACTACGATAGTCCCTATGCAATTTGGATTTGAGATTATCGTAACTTCATAATGTATTACATATCATAGAAAAATTAGCCTCCCCATAACCATGTTATTGTAAGAAGGAAAAGGGGACAATGTTGTCATCCACATCATCATCAACCAGGGAAATCTACACATAATTTTTATAGATCCATAATCATATAAATGGGGATAGATATCCACTCCTTTCCATTTTAGAGTCATAGGGAAAGAATCATAAATCAATGAAATAACCAACATCTTGTGATTCATGACTAGGTAGAAACATGTCTAAGTCAATGTGGTTAATCTAATATTATGGAGGAAGGGTGACAGTGGATAAATGTCCCAGTCCTATAGCATTGACCAAGGTTAAGTGGTGAGTGAGATATTTTTTGAGTAGGTCTAGGAATGAAATATGAGAGACTATTTTAGTCAAACCAGAGATTAGTTCATAGTTACCGACAGGCTTAGGGGTTGAATTTATTTTTAAGATGTCTGATGGGTGGTTAGCATGGGATGGTATTCCATAGTGTAAGTACTTTTTTTTATTGTTATTATACCTATAAATTTTTGACTATTATCATTCTAGTTTTGCCTTGCACTACCAATAGAAGAGCTACATTAGGGCTAGTGGTTCTAGAGGTGGAGCCTTCAATGTCATGAGTGCTTTCCATCATGGGTTGGTTGTATTGAATGGGGTGACCTTATGGGTTACTCTACTACTGATTTTGAGTAAGGTATTTTTGGTGGTTAGGGAAATGGTTGTGATAGATTTTTAGGTTATAGTTATGAGGAGAAATGACACCATTTGAGGAGGTTTGGTTATTCACATTTGTGTTTCCTAGGAACATGTTTAGGAATGTATAAATTTGGTATTATAAGAGTCTATATGAATTTGTTGTATTATTGATAGATATAAATTTCATGACCTATGACCTTATTTAAAATGCAATGAACAATGGGATCATAATCCCTAAGTCTCATGCTTTGTCCTTATTGCTTGATCCCTTGTCGGTTATTTCATAGATAGTAATATTAATTTTTGAATTGGGGGTACTTTTCATTTCATTAGTTCTTATTTTGGTTATGATTTTGATATTATACATTATGAGGTAGAGGTTGGTTGAAATAAATCCTATGAATGGTGGGTGGGGATTCTAGTTCCTAACCCCCATCTTGTTAGTGTTATTGGTGTTATTTACAACTTGATAATTGTTATTATTATTTATATATTTTTAATTCTTACTTTGATTGATGATGCCATCAGTGGTTGTATTCTAATTGTATTCAAGATCTTAGGACCATGGTTTTTTGTATTATTTAGGCTTGCGTTTTGAGAGCCTTTATTATTTTAGTTTAAGGTGCTGATACATCCCTTAGTCCCATAATTCTACCAACCATTATCAATGGCTACCTAGTTGATATTTAGGGAACTCTGAAAGGATTATTCATATGATTGATATGGAAATCCCCAAACATATTCACTCATTTCTTTGTTAAGGGAATATAGGAAAAGATCACATAATTCTTGTTGAACCATCTTAGGTACACTAGCAGAGGAGTATAGGACCTATCACCATTTCATGATGAAATGGGCATATAACTCCTTATATTCTTGCTTGATATGAAATAATTCATGTATTTCATTCTTTAGGATCTTATTCATGTCAAACACTTTCACGATTTTAACCATAAGTTGGTAGAAAGAGTATATGGATCCCTTGAGGAGGTGATAATACCAGTCTAGTGCTATCCCCTCAAGACTCTTAGGAAATGTCTTCAATACTAATCCATTTAAAGGTATGATTTACCTAATGGTAGTGGAATAGGCTTTCATGTGTCTATTGGGATCCCCATCTCCTTTGAACCTATGGGTATTTTATACGGGATATAAAAGAAGAACCCCCCTATATTGGCATTGAAGGGCTCCTTGAGATATTTGGCATGGGTCCCCATGTTGCTAAAGTTTATCATCATCATAGTGAGATTGGAAAGAGGAGGTGGGGCTATATATGGGTTGGCCTGATATCCACTAGAATGAATATAATATTATTTATATAATTATCTAACTACATGAATTTCAAATGCATATAGAAATATGGATGGACATTATGAGACCTAGGGATGTCATCATCTACTATGGCAGAGTGTATACCTTATGGCAATCCCAATGTAGTCTATGTGTAGCTTGGCACTATATATGTTTAGATATAACCTGACTGTAGAGGGGGATTGTACATGGAAGGCACATGACTTAGAGGTTTAAAGAACAACAAATTATTTTCTACCATGTTGTTTGGTAGAGGTATGTTGTATGTATGCACACTCCTATATGTATCCAAAATAGGAACTTGGTAATATGAATGGGTTTTTGGAATTTCAAGGCTAAAGACCCCATGAGTGAGGATATCCCCAAGTTGATGGTGAGAGATGTGATTCTGTGATGGTACATGCTCTTAGAATAGTGTAAGCATGTAGGTTTGTTGTTGTGATGTTAGGTAAGTCACCATTTGAATGGGATAATAATAGGTTTGAGTTGGTTGGACTAGTTTTAGTATCAGGTGAATGGTTCTCCAATGTAGGGGTATGTGCATGATATGGGGTAGTGGGGAGAGGTATGTTTGAGGTGGGAAGAGAATAAATGGTGTGTGTTTATATTTGATGTTGGTAGGTTATAGGTGTCAAAATTCTTAATGGGAGGAAGTGTAATAGCTTCTATGTGGTTGACTTCATCTTCTAAATGATAGATCCTTCTTAGGTAATGATCATATTTGGTGACACTTTCTATGTTTAGGATTTTCAGGATGATGGAAGGCCTTGTGGCCATATCAGGGGTAATATACCTCCACCCATAAGTGTCATGGTGTTGGATTTATTTTGGTCTATTGTATCTTCAAATACATCATATATCCCTTGAATGACAACCCTGTTATGTGTTTGAGTGCTCGAGAGAGAATAATCATAAGGTTAGTAATCTATGTAAGTGTCAAATTTTAGATTGTTCAAATTCATTAATGAAGGATGTTTGAGATGATTGGCCTCTCCTATAGCCATATAATCTAATATATTATCTACCATCCTATTCAAATATATTATGGGGGTATATGGATACCTATAGAACAAATGTAACGAGGGAGGGTGGAGAAGGGAAAGGAAAAAAGGAATAAATGGATACGTAAAGGATTAATTCCGTCACATTGGGTACACCAATTTGTATACACGTGAATATCACACATTTAACTACACATTCAAATCCTCAAGGTCTAGTTGAGGTAGCTGATGTAATGGATATGCAAGGGTTTGGTTGGTTATTTGGTTGAATGGGATTTGGTATAGGTGATAGAAATGGATTCTCATCATGAAATGAAAACACCTAAATGACATTTCAATGCTTGTTAAGACCTTAAATATGGGTCTAAATAGATCTCAAATATCCGTTAGTCTCTTATATAAATAGAATCCACAACTCTTGGTCAATACTAGAAACAAAAAGATGGGGCAGATCAGGTTGGATGACTCATAAAAAAATTTATACTATGTTGGGTTGAATCTACCCATTCAATGTTATCAACTAAGTGTGAATGAAATAAGATGAGGATAGACCCAAGGATAAGAAGGAAAGGTGGATGAGAGGCTAGGATTTGATGATGTTATATTTATTTCCTCTATTGTATGGTGGAATAATGACAAGTGGGTTGGTGATATGTTCTTTTTCTTCTAAGACATCTAAGGAATCTACAATGAAATAAGGAATGGGAGTTGATCAAAAGACCTCACATCTTAACTCGATATTAATATAACATTGTGTAATAATGGTGGGACTAGGTGATCTAAATCTAGGGAATATACCATGTTAGATAATATATGGTGTCTCACGAAGAATCATCCAAAAGGAGCTAGGTAGAAGCCAAGGAAAATTTATGAGATTATTCAGGGAATGGATTTTAATGTGTACATGATGGAATGTTGAATTAAGTATATTTAATGTGTTTTTTTATGAATTTAAAAGTACTTATGCAGGATTCATGTATGAAAGGAAAAGGTTTTGATGGAATGTGTTTTCTTTCATGTGCTGGTAGGGCTTTTTGACACTATTTTTGTTTAGTTTTAGTGTTTTTAGCTTATCTTGGTTCTATGGAAATAAATCCTTTGATTGCTTAAAATGAAATGTTAAAATTAAAATAATGGAAAAAATGAAATTAGACAAAATAAAAACACTTTTTTAATCCTTTCCCAATTTGTATTACATGCAAGGAGAGAGAAAGAAACTATATTATTATGTAGAATGCATAATTTTCTTAGCTTTCTTTATATGCAAATTAGATAACTATTTTTTTGTTTGTTTTATATGAGTGGAATAAATGTGTAAATTTAATCTAAATATGCAAACAATTTATTAATAATTTGATCTAAAATAGAAACAATGTAACACTTTATTTTGGTTTTCTATATTCACAAACAAACTAAACTACCTTTTCAACTTGCTTGGTTTGCTAAGAATAAGTTTTTTTGTTTAAATTGATAGAATGGAAACTAGAGATGAAAGTTATGATTTTATATTTTACAAGAGGGAAACTAAAATTATTTTATTTCTCCAAAAAAAACTCATTAATATACTACAGTTGTGTATGCACCCATGGTTTTCTATGTTCTTATGATTGCCTAGATAATTGCTTGGAGTGTAAGAGACTTGATTAGAACTTGAAAATGAAAATTTGTATCAGCCAAAAATAACATTAATATTGTATGATATATTTTCCTAAATTATTTATTAGATATACTACTTACTTAAATAAAACTAGTGTACTTCAATGCAAACATAAATCAAAGCTACCTATCTCTTTTTGTAGCAAATATAAATGAAAAGAAATATTTCTATTTCTCTATGAAATTTACTCTTTATTTTATTATGAAAACTAAAACATCAAAATATAAATTTATACTAAAATATAATTTAATAAATAAAACAAATACTAGAAATCAAAGAGAAATCCAACATGATTCTGGAATAAACAACAAAAGTACATGTGATGTATTGATATAAGAATCCTAAGTATACTAGCTATGTATGCTCTTATATAGATTCTATAAAATCTCTAGATAAAGGATGCATAAGCTCTATAACAAATTGGTGAAGAGTAAACATGACCATAAATAGAGGGTAGTTGAACTAAGGATGTCTAATGTCTTCACTTTTAAATTTTGTTATTTTCACTGAGAGCACTTTTTCACTTGTAGTTATGTGTTTGACTCAAAAATAAAGAGGTTTTATCTTTAGGAAACTATATCAAGGTTGTGGATATAAAATATTCAAAATAATAGCTTAGAATGGAAATTTTAGGATATAAAACTAGGCCAAAATGGGCCTTCTTGTAGAAAAAGATGGGAGGTTACATGGAGAAGTTTCACTAAGTATGATGTTGAATTCAACCTAAGAGGAACTAAAGAGGATAAAAATAGAGGAGGGAATGAGTTGGGTCTGATTGAAGGCAAATACAAGGTGTTTGAAATAATAAACATGAAATTGGTCATCCAAAACACATCAAAAATAGAATCACGGGTGTTTAATTTGTAAAACATTTACATTGAGACAGAACCACCACTTTATACAAGGGATACTTGCACAACCACTTCTTAAGGTGACAAAATCAGCTCTTAAAAGTACACAACCATAATATTTTTAATAAAAAATCATTGATTATGTTATAAACCATCTCTTAAGTTATAAAACCATCATGGTGATTTTATAATAGAAGGGCCGGTTCTATAATTTTGGGATGTGGTTTTGTTACTTGGAGTGATACTTCTCTAATGCATAGCTAGTTTTTGAAATAAAGTGAAATAAGCCATGACATTGATAAACAAGGGGACCATGAGGGGTAGAGGGAGGAAAAGGAGGGTAGAGGAAGGGTAAATAGATAGAGAGTTTATTATAGAGCACAAGCCAAGAGGTCATTCAATCATCATTGTATTTCTATTGGTAGTGTCACACCATGTAGATTTTAGGTGTATATATGTATATATTCCTAAAATATCCCTTACAAATACTATATTAAGGACTACAAAACTATCTATAGTATTACAACACTGTATAGGAGTGATGTCACCTAGATAGAAACATTGCCTCCTAAACCTTACTACCATAGCTAGGATATGAGCACTGTAAGTTCGAAAATCACTCTAAGGTTCAAAAGAAATATTATAAACTAAGATAAACATATTTATCATCAAAATCAATCAAACTAGTTTTAGTTACATAACAAATTCACCTCCTCCTTATATCATGTGAAGGTGATCACTCTCCTTGGCATCTTGACACACTCAGAACTCAAAATTTTCAATCCTTCAAAATGCTAAAAAAGAATTAAAAAAATATTATAAAAAAAATCATATCAATACTTTTTGACTCTACAATAATATTAAGGTATTATGCCCACATTATCTAACCAGGTATATCTGCAAATTGAATTTGTGATATCTTACAAACCATAGTTTCTATCTTTGAACACCTTCTTTAACACAAAAACAAATCCTAATGCCTTCCATAATGCATAGGTCTCACTCACATATCTATTCATTTTCTAATATAGAAACATATACTTTGGGCCTCTTATAGATTAATATTATGAGATGTGCTAATCCATGTGTTAGTCAAGAAAACATATATAAATAAGGATATAGAGATAAAACATCAATCTTAATCCCTCATGGGATGTTTCTAGTGAATTCTAGGAGTTGTTTAAGAAAAAAATACTATCAAACCTTATAAATAGACATCTCTCCTTCCAAGAGTGGCCAAAAATCATGTTTTCCTTGGATTTGGTGATCCAAGTCTACGTCAATAATGAGTAACATGCTCCTCCATCATTTATTAGTGCACCAATGGATTAGACTCACAAGTTTAATCAATTTGTGCAAATAGGTGAAGATTTGTGAATATAATTATTCATAATAACATTACACAATTTTAGCTTATAAATGGTGGTTTTGGATCACTTATTTATAGATTTCTAAAAATGTTTAGGATCATCCATGACTATCCATCTTCACATCAAGATGTGTGGCCATGAAATGATTCAATTTTGGAGGAATACACCATAAATACTCCCATTAATATTTGGAATAATGGTCACTAATAAGGCACGATATAGATTAATCATGATATTTATTCCATAAATGGCCTTTGGATGCCACCCCATTGATGATATCATGGGATGATGCATATTTTAATAATGAATTTCTAGTAAATAGATTTTCAATAAATTTCATGGAATTTTCACTTATGCTCTTGATTTGTGTTAATTTGTTTAAGTGGCTTTGATTAATTTTCTGCATTTCTTTAGAAATCAGTTGCACACTTAATGAACCTAGTAAAAAATGTCATTTTACTAAGTCATAATTTGACTTGAATATAATTATAAGGTTTCAATTATGTATGGAAAAATTCCCCAGTTATGGCATTATGGACGAAAAATAACACATTCACTTGATATGTGTTATCAAATAAGAAGAGCTCAGTGGTCCAAAGTGTCACTTTGTGTGGTCACAATTTCACTCTAAGTGATTTTAGGGAAGATAATCACATAAAATTATTTTATCCATTCAAGGATACTTTATCCTAAATTGACACATGTATGTGACAAGTTTGAACAATTTAACATGTTTTAATGATTTTAGCCTAGATTATGTGTTGTCATAGAATATTTCTTAGATTTGTAATTTTAGCTCAATAGTGATAAGAATTGGGTGTCTACATTTCACCCCTATTTGAGAAAGCATGGTGAGGTTTGATCATAGTGAAGTATTTTTAAAGAATGAAAAGGTCACAATAATCAAAAGAAATAAATTTCATTCTAATTTTCTATGTTTAATGTTTTCATGAATTACAAAGAAATAGGTTTATGAAATGCCCCAAACATAATTTGGTAGACCCATGATCCCCCCTAGAGGGGAAGATAGAAATTTTTTAAATATGTGATGAGTGGGCCATCGATTCAAAGAAATTATAATCTTGTTAATTTTAGTAAAAGAGGCTAAAAATATAGTGTTTAGAATAAATCAAGAGGAAAAATAGATAAGAGGGGATAAAATAGTATCCTAAGAGATATAAAATGACTCAACTATAGGCCTAGGGGTTGAAAAACATGAAAAAATTACTATATTTTGACCCCTAGGGGTAAAACCAAGTCATGTGAACCCCTAACTATAGTAATTTCTAAGCTCTAAGACTTTCATGTGAGATAGATGAGAAAAATGGCCAATATCCCATATAACCATCATCTTAAAGAGTATGTGAGAGAGTACCAGTGACCACTAGTGATTAGATAATTGGTAGGTAATTTTTGTGATTTTAATTTCATCATTTATTACATTTATTATGTGTATGAAGTAGATGATTTGGTGATCCTATCATTTTTTAGTGAGTTCACTCATGAAAATGATGGGAATTCCATGAGATGAATAATCTCACTGACCTTTGGGTGAGATCGTTGGTAAGAATGAACATCTTTCCAAGATAATGATGGAATTGGCTTTTTGGGTGGGAAATACCCTATCAAATGCTAGTTTTTCCAAGATCAACATGATCACCCTCCCAATTAGCGAGAATGACTTGCTAAATGGTGAGGTCATGATAATCAGTGGGATCACCTTGTAGAGTAATGAGAACATCCTCGTAAATGATGAGATATCTAAAACAATGGTGAAAACACCAAAATAACATATAAGGCCCATAAGAGATTAATCCAGGACCAAAATTAGAAGAAGAGAGATAGAGACACATGTAATATTAGTCTAGATCTCTAAATCAGAAGAAATAAGTGAATGATACAAAGATAATTGACATGATGCCATGTGTTTGATTTTTAGGAGTGCTTTTTGGTCATTAATTCATAAGAGTGACACTCCTAAATGTTTTGGTGATAAGGGCTAATGATGGATAAGTTCATGGGAATCCTAGCAGTAGTAAACTTGTATCACTTGGATTGATTGCTAGTGATCCTTGTAGACAGAGCGTATTTTTTATCACTAGAAAAGAGGTGTAATTTAGAGACCTCTAATTTTCATCTATCAACTGGGGAGGCCATCATGAAACTAGAGTATTTACACCATATTTTTTGGGTGCCTATGTGAGGACATAGGATTAATTAGATGGGGGTAGGAAAAAAAGTTGTGATAGACGACCTACTCAAGGTAGTGGACTAGGATATTGTTGATGAGTGCATAGACATAGATGCATTAGAGGATTTGGATTGGATTCTAAATGGTAGAGCAAGATATGGGATAGTTACCCCAAAAGTGGTGGTGTTAATACCTTATTTGCCTTTTACTACCTAATAAGATTGATCAGTTCTTTCCATTGGGTTTGATTGGTATGGTTCAAAAAGTGTTTGATCAAATTACATAGTTTACCTAGGGACCTATAATTCTTGCATAATTATACAAGGATCTGCATATGATTGCATATTGAGGAGAACAACATATGTTATAACACATTTTTTTAGGTATGGGCATAAGATCATATAGCTATTACATAACCAATGTGGATTAGATATCAAAGGGAACTAAAGGATCACATGGCTTTGGTATGGTACCCTACATGAATAGGCATGTAGGGACACTTATGAGACTTATTATATTATTAGTGAATTGGATGAGATGGAGGAAGGATATTTTTTTTGGCATCCCTACTTAGGGACACCATTGCTATGGGTGGAGGACTTGTTTTAGTTTGGGTACATGATCATTCTATGTTACATTATAGGGCACCACAACTATGTGGTAGATATATATAGGTAGATCGAGTCCAATAGAAGTTTGGAAAGTAGTAAGACATCCCAAAAGGTCAACACTATTTGTTATGCATGACTAATGAGATAAGGGAGTGGAGGCCACTACTTCCCTTAGAAGAGGTAGTGATACATTATAATAGGGTGGTTTATATTTTTTGGGATTAAGTGGGATGGGTACTAGATTGAAAGGTTACCAATGAATATGTCTCATCATAGATTAGAGTTAGACCCATCTGATTAATGAGGCCCTTTCTCCAACAACCAATATTACAATAGATATGGGTTCATATAAGGAGGGACTAGGGATAGGTCTCAACACAATGATAGGGTTAAGTGTCAGTATAGCAAACTATTTCATATGCCATCTCATTATATGTGGTATAGCCATAGGCACAATAGGATACTATAGAGTATGTAGAGATGGTCAAGCTGGATAGTTAGGATGAGGGTGTGAGGGATGCCCCAAGTGGTGATATAGGCCATGGGATAGGTTCAGGAGAGGTAGGTCCCTCTAATATAGTATAATTAGAAGATCACAATTAGGAGGGGTAGGGCCCTCTAGAATATGGAGGTCCATAAAGAACCAAGCTTTGATTGAGAGTCTCTAGAGTGATATTATTGCAAACCTCTTAGATATTGTAGGTATACAAAGCATTGTGGTTGGGTTATAAGTGAGGTTGGATACTACATAATAAAAGACCACTAAGATATCAGATATCATTATAGCCAAGGATGGACAGATTGTGGAGCTTAGAGGATAAGTGGCATAGTTGACAAGGGTTCAAACTCAATTAGTGACATAGGATATGAATCTTCAGATAGTGGTTAGGGAGTGAGATAGATATAAGATGGATACAGAGAGATTGATATCTCAACTAAAAAGACTAATTTATCAAAGGGATTAGGCTCATCAAACTAGGACATATATAGGGGAAGAAACTACTAGATATTTGGCTAATGTGATTTTGGATAAGGATGATGCATTACATGCAAAGGATAATGTCTTATTTGTTAATGATGAGGTATCCTACTAGAGGTAGGTATATGAGGTATCATTTCATATCGAGAGGAGAGTGGCTTCCTATAAGGTGTATACAAGGTCATAGTATATTATTCAAACCTCTAGGTCTGGAAATGAGATAGAATTAGAATGTTTAGTGACATAATCAGCTATACAACAAGTTATCATGTGGCCTCCAACACCATGGCCACTAGTAGAACTTGCATCTAGGATGGGTCAGAGTTTTTACCATATTCCTCCCAAAGATGAGCCTAATAAAATAAGATTAATTAAACTCCATCTTTTATACTGATGATATGTATAGATACTCTTGTGATGTATAAAACATAATTTTTAAATATATATGACATTCAATTTTTACTTACTACTACTTATACAGGTACTAGTAATATTATTTCATTGCCACATGATGTTTTTGTTTATATTTGTCTTTTTTATGATATGTTTTTGATATTCTAATTTTAGGATATGCACATCCTTAGTTAGCATATGAATGTTGATCTATTTTCTATGCTTTATGTATGACTAGATGCTAGAGTATAATTTAGGAGATGCACATCCTAAACTAATCATATAAATATTCAACTAGACTCATATTGTATGTCAAGAGAATCATGTCTTACATAGATTCTTGTTTGTTTCCAAATTTGGCCTATGATAGATCTTGTGTAAGGCATTGGGTATGGTGTGTTTAGAAATGATCTTCAGTGACACATTGACTTTTGGATTTAGAGTACTTGGTGTTTGCTATAGCAAATTAAAATTTCGAATCATAAGTATGAGTAACTTATAATAACATTGTATGTATGTTTTCATTTGATCAATTCAAATGTGAATATTTATATCTAAGGATAATGATAAAAATTTACCAAAACCAAAGTTACAAATATTTAGATTTAAACAAAAACAAAAAAAAAATAATAAGAGAAAAATAACAATACAAAAATGTAACCTAACTTAAATTAAGATATTAACAATTAGGATTAAGTAGGAACAAGAATGTATTAAACTCAAAACAATAATAAATTATTAAACATAATGAATTCAAGATATGAATAATCAATATCTATGTGTATTAACAAGACGTACTTGAAAAATGAGCAAGTAATAAAACAAGTTAAATACAACCGTAAGCAAATCAAGGCTAAGTAAAAAAATAGACTCAAAATGTTTATAGAATGTATTTAAACACAAATGAACAAAATAATAGAATACACAATAAAAAAATAGTAAAATAAAATACAAACACAACAAAATACCAAAAATAACTAAAAAAAGAATAAAAATGAACAACTAACAAAATAAATAAATAGATAAAATAACAACTCAACAAAAAAATAAAGAAAACATAATAAAACACCAAGAAATAAAAATAAAGGCACAACATAATGAAAATATAGACTAATGTATGAGAAAAAAACACTAACAAAAATAAATTTAGAGATGGTAAAGTACAAAAAAACAAAAACAAAAATCAAACAAACACACACAAATAAGGGTTAGTCACAATGTTAGTGAGAATAAACAAAGAATAAATTTGTCATGTATGTGTAATATAGGTGTTATGCTCTGCAACAAGATTATACCTAAGATAAAAATTAATGAGACTGGTATAATGAGATAAGAATAGAGGAAACAAATTTTCCTCCAAGTGATAGGGAAATAACACGAAAAAATGAAATGCGGGGAATAGAAGAAAAGGAAGTGGTGGTCGCGTGGACTCTAGATACACTATGTAAGTGGGAATTGCCTACATAGTTCAATGGATGCAAGGTACAACATAAACTTCAGGCCAAATTTAGTTCTCCCAGGAAATGGGATAGAAGAAGGAAAAAAATGATAATAAGAAAAACAAGATGATTATTTTGTAGAATAATAAGTAAATGAGCTCACAAAATGACAAGAATGTAGGATCATTGGTAAATGTTTTTGAAATTTTATAAGCACCTCAACTTGAATGAGAATTATGAGATACTAAATGTTTCAATTCTCTAAATGGCAAGAGATTGGTATCAACATAAATAAAGTTTCAAGGCAATGTTTTTGATCATTTTATCTATCACTTTCTAATGTTTTATTATTTTTGGGATAATCAATAGAAATGAAATATTAACAAAAGGTACATAAAACTACCTAATTGAGGAGATGTACTTCCATAGGTAAGAGTTCAAAAAAGAATGAAATTATTTTCAATGGGGATCATGAGTATAAATAAAGGCATAGAAAATTGTTTAGTTGAGGAGTTGCACATCCATGGGTAATAAAAACATCTAAACTAGATACAATGATACATTGAATCTTGTCCAAGTAACAATGCTTGCCAATCATTAGCCAAAGAATAATATAATAATATGCATTATTGGATAGATATTAAGAGATGTTCAGCAATCAAAACCCATGTGATGATATATAATCATACACTTGTCTGCAAAAAGAAGCTACAAAATATTGTTGAGGTTGAATTGATTTGTAGAATGAGCACTAAGTGTGTCAAAAACACTTATGAATCATAATCATGATCATAATTGGCTATGAAATATGATTATCTAGGTCTAAAAAGTCCAAATTAGAATGCGTCTAGTGGAATATAAATGATCTAAAGTGTCAATGGTCTAAGGGTAAAATAATCTAGAGTTACGACGATCTAGTGTAGTAAAATAATATTGTTCAAGGTAGAGTAATTTATAATATAATGAGTTAAAATAGAAATGATCTAGAATTGGATGGTCCAAAGTATACTAATGAGATAAATGGCTTTGGCACAATTTTTTCCATGTAAAGTATCTCATAGACAATGGTTCAAAAGGTTTTCAAGTGTAGAAACACTTGAGACGTAAAATATTCACGGGTTCTGGGATCTCTTTGTCATTTGAAGTAGCTAATCAATATGCCCCCAATCCATAATTTTTTGTGATCATTTCCTTGCTAGTTATATGGTGTGGATTTCTTATGTTTGATTTTGAACTTGGTGAAAAGAGATTTTACATCTCAATTTATAAAAGAATTTCCATTATAAGATATGATGTAGGCTGGGATGTCATATCGACAGATGATATGGTAATGGATAAATTTGGAAATATAATTTTTGGTAACATAAGTAAGAGGAATGGCCTCTATCAACTTACTAAAATATTTGGTAGTAGTGAGATGGTGTTTGTGGCCATAAAAAGAGGTTGGGTTGATTTTGTTGATGAGATTGAGGCCCCATGTAGAGAATGGCCATGGTGTAGTGATTGGATAGAGTGGCAAGGAAGGTTTGTGTATTAGATTACCATGTTGTTGGAAAGAAACACACTTCATGATAGGATTACAAGCATTTGTTTCCATCTTGGGTAATAATATCCTTTTGTGTGGATTTTCTTAGCTAATACTACACCATTGGTGTGGGGCGCACATATTCCTTCATGAACCTCCTTCAACATTAACTTGGATGGTTGTGAGGATAAAAAAATAAAGAAGCATTCCATCATATAATTTATGATAAAGCACATTTTAAAGGAGGATATAATGAGATATTTGATGGAGGAATAATTTTTGGCAATTATGTGAAAGGTGGGGCATAAATACTTGGTTGTGGAAATAGTTATAAATGTCATAGAAACAAGGGAGTTTAGGTGGGGGATTGGGAATAGCAATAGTGAATAACCTCTATGAATATGGAAATACATGACCAGGTTATAGAATATTTTTTATGAGAAATTAATACTCATTAACATTACTGGTAATTTATATCATGCACCAAATTATTTCCATTGCATCAACATATTTATTATTGGGTTGTGTTACTTGCTCAAAATTTAGGGATTTGAAGTTAGTCTCGAGATTATCCATAATGTGCTTTTAGGGTACAATATTGTCATCTCGAGTTTGTTATTGATCTATGGCTTGATTAATAATAAATTGAGAATCTCCATAAACCATTAAGCATTAGGTATCTCACTGCACTACAAGATAATGTCCTATAATAAGGGCTTCATACTCGACCATATTGTTGGTAGAATGAAAATTAATATGAAATGCTTTGGGAATCATATCCCCTTATAGTAAAATTAACAAAATACCAGACCTAGATTCATGGGATTCTAATTATCCATCAAAGTATAAACTTCATTGTTACGGTTCTTTTAACACTTCTTCTATTATCATAATAGAGTCATCTAGAAAAGCAAATGTGATTGGTCGAGTATCTATAATAGAAGCTTTTGCTAGTTAATCTAAAATGACATGCCCCTTAACTACCTATTGGTTTTGGTAATCAACATAAAATTTGTTTTAGATAATGACCTATTTGGCCATATGACCTATGAGAGTTGCTTTTGACAATAAATATTTGAGAGGGTCTACTTTAGCAATAATAATAGTTTTATTATTCAACATGTAATGTTGTAAATTTTGGAAAGCAAAGACCATTGATAAAAAAAGACATATCCATACATGTATATTTATGTTTATATGCCACAAGTGTATGACTTAAATAGTATACCGCATGTAACTTTCCATGTTCATCATATTGGGCCAAAAGTGCCCCCAATGTATGTTCGGTGGTTGAAATATAAAGAAATAATGGTTGTCTAGGTGTTAGCGATCTCAAAATTGGTAGGTTATCCAAGTATGTTTTGAGACTCACAATTTATACTTTACATTCATCATCCCATTTAAATGTGACTCCTTTATTCAAGAAGTACATAAATGGGTGGTACTTATCTACTAGCTATTAAATGAACCTATAAATAGATTGAATATTTCCCTATAGGTTAAAGAAATATTTTAGATTAGAATGTGGAGGATTTTATCCAATGGCCTTGACGTTATCATGATCCAATCTAATCCCATTTTATGACATAATTAATCATATCATCTTTCCCTAAGTGATTCCAAAGACACACTTCTGACGATTTAGATGGACCTTATACTCATGAAGTTTCTCAAGGATTCTTCATAGGACATCAAGATCTATATCACATGTTCTTTATATTTATAAGATGTTATCAACATAATTCTCAACAATATCATGCATCATGTCATGTAATATGACATTCATAGCATGATAATAGGTGGCTCCAGTATTGTTCAGTCCAAATGACATGACCTAGTTTTAGAATGTTCCCCATGATGTGGTGAACACAATTTTGTGCTAGTCCTCTGGATCTATATTGACCTAATTGTATCATGAGAATCCATACATGAAGGATAATATCTCATACCCAATGGTATATTTGATTATCATGTCAATATTGGGCAAAGGAAAATCATCTTTAAGACATGCCTTATTGATATCTCTAAAATTAGTATGAATGCATATACCCTGTGACTTTTTGCTTAATAGAATTATGTTTGATATCCATTCAAAATAGTCTAGTGGTCTAATGAAGCTAACTCCCAATATTTTCTCTAGTTACACTTTTACCAATAGTGTGATGTGTAGGTGCATCTTTATCAATTTATGCTTGACTAAATTGGCATGTGGATAGACAAGTTAAT
Organism: Torreya grandis; assembly: GCA_037957365.1. Classification (NCBI taxonomy): domain Eukaryota; kingdom Viridiplantae; phylum Streptophyta; class Pinopsida; order Cupressales; family Taxaceae; genus Torreya; species Torreya grandis. The sequence continues at coordinate 766,355 of JARHVA010007017.1, forward strand.
GTACAACAAAATTAGCGTCTAAGCCTAGCATGCTAGAATAATCCAATGCAAAAATCAATTAAATATCTTAGAATAGTGATAATATAATAATGATATTCATCAGCAATGGAGGCTCTGAGATAAATAATTTTGGGATTATCATAAGTTCCTAGGTTGACTTTAGTGGTGTCTTCTATGAGGAGCATAGAGCTATATTTAAAATAGTGGGAAGTGTCTAATCTTGGTCCTCTTCCTCCACTTCAAATTCTAGTTATTCTTCCTAAATCTCTAGATAATAGCACTGGATATAGAGTTAGGACATTTTGAACACTATGCTTCCTTTGGAGATGAGGAAAGTTCCCCATCTAAGAGCAAAAGAAATAGGTTTTCACTCAATGTATTTTCTTTGTCTTTACTATTTCCCTAATCAGCAAGTGCCTCAAAGAGGTTTTCACCCAAAGAACTCAATGATTTATCTTTTTCATGACCAAGAAAGTTTGCTTACTCTCTAAAGTAAGCATAAGAGTCTAATGAAAAGGAAAATCCTTTATTATGATCACAAATTAGCAATCCATCTTTGAGGCCCATGTAGTAGACAATAGATTCCTCATTTTAAAATTCATTGAGGGGAATAACAAATATCATTGGTCCCAATCAATGAGGTTGGGATGGAAAAGTTAAAGGGGACAATGGGATGTGATAATCATAATGGAGTTAGAGTAAAATAGGTTAGTATCAACAAACTTATCCTAAATTCTATAATGGGATGCTATATCAGTTCCAGGAGTCTGTTTTCAAGTTGATTCAAAAGAATCACTATCAAAATTCATGAGGTCATCCATAGGTGTTATAAATTTGAGACCTTGACTCATATTAGGTTTACCAGTTGATACTGGTTCTAGGATTCCTTGATCTCATAGATCGAGACATTTACCTATATATTAAAAGTTGTCCATAATCCAATTAGAGATGGGATACTTAGTATTTTGAAAATAATCAGCAAGGTCCTTAGAATATAACCAATCTCCTTCAATATAGGCTTCCCAATCCTCATTTGGTGAAGTTACTAGTATAAATATCATTGGTGGTTTATGTATGTATTTCTTGTTTTTCCAAAACATGTTGGGATTACAAAGGATTTGTAAAGGCTTGGGTTTGCTAAAATATTTAGGAGACTTGGGTAAGTTAGCAATGTTAAAATAATCTTTCAGATTCTACAAGGAAATGTTTGCATCATTAATAGTGACCTATTGTGAAAGTGTTGTAAGGAATGGATCAACTAAAGTGGAATCAAGGTCACTTGGGTTGACGTAATTAGACTTAGGTGTTTTCAAAACTATTTCTTTGTTCTTTTTCACTACAAATTCAAAACTAGGGTAATAGTTATAATTGTGAAATTCAGCGTCTAGGTATTTTCAATATTGCTAAGGTTGTGGATAAGTAGGAATGGTAACCTAAATCCCATCATGGGGGAAATTTAGGAACTAGTGTAAGGTGGATGGGATATATTATACCTCATGAATCTAAGGATGACCAATAAGTATATTGTACTACAATTTAATATCCATAACTTCTCAGAACATTTGGGAAGTAGAGAGAGAACATTTTTTATATGGTATGAAGTTTTAAAGATTTTAATTTTTATATACTTTAAAATTTATTTTAAACACCTGGACAAATCATACATCCTTATACAACATATTACATTTATTTTAATGTGTTGAGATCATGTCAAATCCCATGTAGTGTTTGTGTGTCAAATTTTTATGAGAGTGTGGTGGAATCAACATCTCTTATATGGTAGCATTAATATTATTTGAAGACTAAAATTGGGATGTCATGAGACACCGTAAAATAAGATAGAAAAGAGAAGGACTATGGAAGATTTCACTAAACATTTATAACTAGAAAGAAAAAAGAAAAGGTGTATAAATTTGCATTATTAGTGGAAATGAACACCTTCAAAATGATAAATTTCATGACACCTCATGCTTTTTCTATTGGTGAACACATTGTACTTTACAGATCCCTCAAGATCTTTATGATTGAATAAGTGTAAATGTCACACTAGAGGTTAGAGGATCTATTGGAGGTTGGAGGACTATTACCCTTTTCTAATTAGTTATTCACTCAGATTTTGGGTTTAATGATTGAATGACAAATTTTTTCTTGTGTTATTTATTTTAGTTCTAATTTTATATTTCTACATCTAATATTCATGACATGGATCAGACAATGTTAGGTTTATTTTATTTCTCTCATTACACAACTTCATACCTCTCACTTGATAGGGGAATAATATATTGCATTGGTTGGTATTTCATCAGTCATCAGTGATTGTACAAGTTGATAGGGATCACTATCACCTTTACTATTGAGTAGAGGTCATCAATGTTTGTTTGGAATTAGGAAGATATGCCATATAGAGTTTAGGCTGGTCACTTTAATCAGTTTTGGGTGGATATTTATGTCAATCGATGTAGTTGGAAATGCATTGATTGTGTTTTACTATAGTATAATAAGATGATCATAGGGGATTATTAAGATTTGATTGTGTTTATCAGTGTTTTATGCCACAACTCTTAGGTTGGGCTTCTGTATGAAGTGACACCAATTTTAGTCAGTACTAAGATGTATAGTGTGTCAATTATAGTTTCACGAGAGTTTTTGTTATGACCTCAAAGTCATTTATCTTATTATTTGATCTTATATACCCCTTTGGATCAAGGGGGAGTTTGTTAGGTTTTATGATCTAGAATATTTGTATTTATTTACTTTGTAGGTTATTTTTGTTATGTTAATACATTAATTAGATAAGTTTCTTTTGTCTTTGTTGGTTCATGGTAATTAGTTACACCTTGTAAAGACCCATAAAATATTATAAATCTTTTATGTTCATTGTAAATATCAACATGATATAATATATTACTATAGTGCATCAAATGATTTACTCCTGATGTAATTTATGATTTATTATCATGGTACTAGGGCCAACAATATTGTTAATATTACCCTATACTCATTTAAACTAATCATAGTAAATTATGTTCTCATGATTATCTTGTAGTTACATTTTTATTTATTTTCATCTTTAGACAAACATTGATCTAACAAGATTTGAAAGTCTCCTAGACATGTACTAACCTTCCCTAAGACACATTACAACTCATAAAGATCTTATACATATTATAATTATGCATATATATACAAGAAAATTAATTGAAATTTTAACTTCTAATATTAGAGGAAAAACTCTTTGAAGCCTCCAAAAGATATAAAATAACTCCTAGTGGCTTAGCATGGTTTATTATGACTATTTTGCCCTATTTACTAGGATGCTCGTGTACCAAACCACCACCCTTGAAGACTTTTATTAGATCTTGTTCATCATCTCCTTAACGTTGTCCTTACTTGATACAAATGCCTTCTTCAATTTACTTTTCATACATGTGGACATGTTTCTAAATTCCACATTTGTACCTTGTCTTCATTTTTATCTTAATCCATGGTATGAATTGTCCTCCTTCCATCTTTTCTTCAATTTTCCTCTATATACATTCACCTTCTAGAATGAGGATGTCAAATTTTATCTTCTTAGTTTGAATTTTTGATAGAGCTCTTTTATATATACACTTCACCTCCTTATCTATTATTCCTAAACATACATCATACAAGGAAATATGAGATGTAAAACATTGATACCTTGAGACCTATTTAAACTCTTATGGCTTTCATACTATTCAAGTATATAATTGACTTTTTCAATCAAAATTTCTCTTCCTTGAGAATACATTGTCTCATACCAACTATCTACTTCCTTAGCTTATTAATTGATAAACCTTCTCCTCTTAGTAATTATTTATGACATGTTCCAATTATACCATCTCTTCTTGAAATTATTCCAATATTTCATAAACAAACTCCTTGTTTTGTTGCTTTATTAACAACCCTTCATCAAATGTAATTTTTTTTTCCAGATCCTCTATCTCTCTCAAGAGATATTCTACATAAAAAATAAAATATTTTCATCAATATCTATTAAATCACAATTATTAGAGAGTTTTTTTTTAAAATCATTTATCTCTTTTATTTATTAATACAATACAAATTCTGATTTATTTTTATCATACCTTTTTTCTTGTCTCTTTTTTTTGCCTTGTATCTTATTGTCCTCATACCTCATGACTATTGTACCTTAATTTTTTTAATTATCTTCATCTTTCCTATCTTATTTAATTATGATTACTTATTTTTACACCAACTCTTCATGACCAAAATACAACTAAGCTTTTTTTTTATTTTTCACATTTAACTTCTTCATCATGTATTGAACTAAGTATTGCTTCATGAGGTGTGTCACCTCCATTGATCATGAATCTATTCCTTGACCAAATACTTTAACTCCATGAAAAAATTATTTATCTACAAACAAAACATCAAAAACAATGTCAATTTTAAAAACTTGAAGCCACATAGCTTCTTGATTGGCTTATTGATGCTTTCCTCTTTCATATCAAAATTTTCTAATAGATCTCCATCTTCATGGTGACAAATGAGTATGTCCATCTCATTTGCCCTTTAATTTTCAAAATAAAATCTCTCTTAAGTTACTTTATTTTAAACTTTAATTATCTTTTCAAGGCAACTCTCTCTTTTTGCCTTATTATTTCAACAATTTTCTTCACTGTCTACTTGGATAGTTTCTTAAACACATACCCTTGTTGATTTTGAATTGAATCTTCTAGTCTCTACTGTAAACTTTCCAAAATTTTATTCATCAACTCTGTCTCTTCTTGTAAGTCTCTTTATTTTCTTATCTTTCTTTGTTTCTTCATTTGGTCCATTGCTCCTTCACTAATATCCTCACCCAGTTATTTTTCACCTTGGTCTTTTGGTCTCTTTAAGTCCTCACATAGGCATTTTACACCCTAGTCTTTTAGTTCTTTCCAATGGCTTCCCTGAGCATGACCTTGACTCAATGGTTTGAAATAAATTCAATAAATGTAGGATAAACAAAACAAATCACAAATAACTTATATTTTTTTCTTACTCCAAGTCTATTTCACCTTTATTCACCATATCCATAGCATCATTATACTCTTACTCTTGAGCTTCACTAAGTTATGTATATTTTATTCAAGCCTTAATGTCTATGAAACATACCTTAATATTTTTCTCTTTTAAAGTCTTAATAAATTTCATAATTTAATAATTATAACTTCAAATAAAACATCAAAATTCAATTGCATGTACCTTTGAATGGTTGTAAATTTTACTCTCCAATAGGGTCTTCAAGCTCTGATCTTTTGAATATCCTTACTAAAAATAATATTATTCTCTTTTTATAATTATTTATCTTATATATTATAAGTTATTATGCCACTTGGTGTATAAGAATCAACTTACTCCTCAAATTTACTTCCAATTCCTATTTGATTAGACCTTTTTTAGGTCTTTCTTTGATCTTGATAATCTTTAAATTTGCATTAAAAGGATATTGTCTAATAAGTAGTTTAAAAGTCCAAATATTATTTGATCATGTATAAATAACTTCTATATAGGGCTTCCAGACTAACAAAAGTCTTTGATGGCTTGACGACATTCCTTTTCATTACAAACAACAAGGATTTGACTTAATGCCAAATCTGTCTCTTAAGTGGTTTCTAGATTTTTTGACCTTAAATAATAATCCTTATATTTATATTTAGATGAGTCTACTCTTGAGGATATACTTTACCATTATTTTGATCTATAATTCAATTAACCAATCCCTCTTATTGGTTTCATAGGAAACTTTATGAAAATCCTACATTTATCTTCTAAGACTTTAGGCCTGGTTGGCTCCAAATAGGTAAAAATAAAAATTTGATTATTTCAAAACCTAAGACCTATTTTATAATTGTATTGATAAAAATTTTAATTTTATACAATATTTATAAGAATTTATATCACTCAAAATAAGAAAATTCTTGAAAATTTTACATTTCTCTTCTAAGTCTATAAGCCCAGTTGGTTCCTAATAGGTCAAATTAAAAATTTGATTCTTTCACAACATAAGACCAATTTAATAAATGTGTTTAAATATTTTTAAATATTATACAATATTTTTAGTAAGTTATATCCATAAAAAATAAATGAAATTCACCTTTGACATTTTACCAATTTTTCTCAAAATGAGCACCTACAGGTAGGATGAAACATAGTCATCTATATATGAATATTTAGGGATCACTATTATAGAACTACACTTTTATTAAATCATAAATACTCTTCAAAAATTATCCCAAATTTTTAAGTTGATCAGCTCAATATTTTAGAAGTTATGACTATTTTAGTGATCAAATTGTGAATTCAGATTTACATAGGAAATAAGGAGGCTAAGAGTTAGCAATTGATTATTCATAAATATATTTAATATGATTCATTATATAAAACCCTTAACATGATAGCATATGATTCCTCCACTATGTAAAATAACTATTTTAATCTAATATAATATTTTCCATGTACAACTAAGTTACTATATATGATTGTATATTCAGAAAAATATAAATTTTGAGGGTGTCAAGGGTAAATATAAGATTTCAAACCTTAGATCGTTATTAAAAAAAATGAATTTTATTATTGGATTTAAAATAAACTATAATAAAGTTATTAAAAAATCACAAAATCTTTATTTTAATATGAAAATTGATTCAACAACACACATAGACCCCTAATTTTCAAAGACAAACTATCATTAATCCTTCCAATGGTGTAAATTTTGTCTTTTTCTCCTTGTAAACGATATTAAATGCCTCCATCTTGTTAAAATAATTATTATCAAGTTTTTAAAGTTTTTTCTAAGCTTATAATTAACTAATATTTTCCCAATTCTCTCATACTCACCTAAACTAATCATTATAAACTATTTTTTCATGATTATCTTGTAGTTACATTTGTCTTTATTTGGCTCTTTCGATAAACACTAACCTAATGTTGACCAATTTTGAATCCCAAGTCAAAATGGTCAACCCCATATATATTGAGACTTTCATATGGTAATTCAATATAGTATGTGGCATTACAAACGTCTTGTTATGGTCTTGAATGGTCTTCATGTGGTCATACTTGTAATTGTTTATCTTTGCCCAAGGTTTAGTCTCATATGGCTTGTTTAGTCCTAGGGATAATTTTAATTTCTTGGTGTTTTCAAGTGTGTTAAAATTTGTAACATGGTTTAGAGTGATTATAAATGGGTATTAATGAGTCTTTAAGATCATAATATCATGTATTACCACTTTATTATGCCCTTATGTGCTAAATTGTCATTTTGGTCACCTTTTTGACTATTTGGAGGAGTTGTACATATACTTTTTGAGTTAAAATATTTAAATAATGTTCCCAAACATAATTTATATCAAATAGTGTTTATGAATTATTTGAGGCTGATAAACTTATAGATTCAATCCCTAAAATGAGAAAAATGCTAGTTTACAAGCACTTTTGGGCACTTATACGACCTTGGAAGATAATTTTAAAGTTAAAAATAATTTTATCATGTCCCTTAGGATCCCTTAGATAAGCTCATAAAGGCAAAATTAAAGTGGATGGTATAAACAAAATAGAGAGAGAGTTAGAAGAGTAAAATTGGGCCAATTTTAGGGGTAATAATAATATTGAAATTAGTGGAATTGTTTTTATATTCATGGCCCCTCCTTTATCAAAAATCACTAAGAGTGACATCAGGTTACTATGCCTTATCCATCTAAGAAGGGTGTAATTCTACATCCATTTCTCCAATTCAGAATTTGATGGAGAAGAATGGTTTTGAGGGATGTTTGAATAGGTCAAATATATTGTTTTCATGGTGTTTTCATTAGATAACTCAATCTTCATTAAGTTTCTTCAATAAGAATAAAATTGTATCAAGTGTAATGTGTTCAGTCAGTCTTTTTTCAAGTGTTATAATTTTCTTTAGTTGTTATCACTCTCATATGTTCCCATGTGATTAATGATTCATGTAGGATCCATCAACTTCATAGATTTCATCTTTTACTTATTTGATATGTGATTATTCTCTATAGTCTTCAAGTTCTTGGTCTTTGGAGACATTGCCAATATATGAACAATCCTCTACATGTTTGATTTTAAAATTTGGTTCAAGTATCAATGATAAATCATAGTATAATTTCCCAAGACATGATTTTACCATCAAAATAATATGAACCTTGTGAGAGACCAATTATAAACACACATACATTGGACATAAATTGACTATACATATAGTCCATAGAGGTGATTAAAATATTGAGATGGAAAAATTCTTGGTCAGAAGGTATACAAGATATTGAGAGAGTGCTAAATAATTAGGAAAAGTTGACAGTACCAAAGTGTTGAAGTGTCTGTTGATTATCACAGCTTGTGTAATCAAATAGAGACTTACATGCCCTAGGCCCTATAGGTCCTCATTATGGACTCAAACCAATGAATAAAAGAAAAAAGGAATCATAACTAAATCTATAAGTCCAATGAGTTAATAAGATTATATATCAAGAAGTAAACCTACAAGTAAGATATAAAATGAGCAAGGACACTTAAAGGAGTGAACGTTTTAATGGTTTCAGATAAGAACCAAGTTGAATTTTTTGAGCTTATAATAGGTTCCACTATATTTATTATTAAGTGGGCACCATAATTCAATTCAAGTTGACAACTAGATACT
>JARHVA010007018.1:0-75000 GCA_037957365.1 Torreya grandis
TAGCAGGTTCATGGCAGCATAAAAAAGTGTGAAACTCAATTCTCATTATATTACAAGATGAAAATAACATGTATTTGGCATAAGATGGTGTTGGAATCTCAAATAATCTTATATAATAATGCCTAAGTGTCAAACATAAGCTTTTAACCTCATTTTTGTCTAATAATATGTAGTTTCAAACAAGGTTGATGAGTCATCTAGGGGGTTTAAGAGTCTCTTCTACGCCTTTCCTCTAGAATATCATATTAAATAAAATAATAAATGACAAGGAGATGGATGAATCTGATCTTAGACCTTTCTTCTTGGACTATAAATGACATGGATGAAGTGACACTTGTCATTGGAGTTACTCCTGTGCCTCTATTCTCCTCTCTCTCTCTCTCTCTCTCTCTCTCTCTCTCTCTCCATTTCTCCTATATAATACAAGCTTGAATGGCTTGTTATGGATCATTTGGTTTATTATGGAAAAAACCTATTCAAATAAACACTTATACTATGCCTTTGAATGTTGAATGGAGCTGATTATTACATTTTTATATGATTACAGCTAGCTTACTTTTGTGTTTGTTAGTGAATGCTAGTAGTAGTAATTTCACTCTCTCTCATTTGTCCTCTCCTACCTCTTTGAAAATGGATTGATTTATTTCAGGTCACATGGTGAGTTTGAGGTATATTTTCATGGTTTTGAAGTGGATTTAATTCATTAGTCTTTTTTTTTAGACCTCTTATTCAGCCCTCTCATATAATGCATTATTTATGACCTCTATATTGAAACACTCATGCTTGAAGGTCCTTGTTGAGTAGTGTGATCAGGTTCAATCCTAATTCATGTTCTTAGTGAATGATACTAATGTGGAGTGTGTTAATTTAGTGCATGGTCTCCCTAGTTTAGTTTACTTTCAGTTTCTCTTAACCTTTTCCTTTTCAAGCATTAGGTCTAGTATTAGTTTTTGGGGTGATAACATCAAGGGAGCTAGCCATATCTATAGATTCATATAATTGATTAGGACATCTATAGCCTAGAGGTGTCTCCATACAATAAATTAAGTCAGGAGGCTTGAGAAAACTCCTCAAGGGTGAAAATTTTATTGATAATAATATCATGGGCCTCTTTGAGGGGTATACCTCATTTGAGCATAATTCAATGCAAAAATATTAAATAGATGCCCTTTCCTATTACACAAGCACTATATTTAAGCTATTCTACTTTAGACAACTACTACCCTCCCATACATGTGAGATTATTAAGAATATAAAATGGGATAACTTACAAATCATATGCATCCGATAATTTATTAAAATACCTAATACAAAGGGGTTCTAACATGCCCTCCCCAAATAAAAAAGCTTTGTTCTCAAATCTTGAAATGAGGAAACAAATATTTTAATTAGAGTAGGAGTTCCCACATCCTATCATATAGTTACATGCCACACCACTATACTAAAATATTAGTTACAATACGAGTGTAGAGTTGGTAGGAGTGCATATTAAGGATGGATTCAAGCTCCAACATGATATATCCTTCACTATGACCAATGATTTACTTCAAACATGATACATAAAAAATGGATGGATCTTGGAGTAGGATGGAAGATCCAACTTGTATGGTATGTGATCACTCTTATAAATCACTTTATAAGGACCATAAAACATTAGTGCTAGTTTTTGAATAACTTTCAAATTTAGATTGTAAAACTATGTTACCAACAAAAAATCCCATTATGAGTAGTGTCGATCAACTTGTTGCTTCATGTGGTTTTGTGCCAAATGTAGATCATCTTTGAGAGGCTAAAGGATAATGTCATGTGTATAGAGTGTGACATCAACTGCTTGTACCTTGGACTTCTTAGAAGGTATGTCTAAAAGGAAGGTGGTGGATAATTGTAAATGACCTCATATTTGGTCATCTCAGTGGTAATATGGTATGTAGAAATCTACCACCATTTAACAAGTGGTAAAATTTGACCTAGTGAGTCTATTTATTAGAGGAAAAACAACACAAATATGTCTCTAACCATTTTTTGACAATTTATGTTTGACCATCAGTTCTCAAATGATAGGCATAACTCATTTTAAGCTAGGTATCATAGCAGTGAAAAAGTTCCTTATAGAAATGATTAGTAAAACTGGAATCATGGTCACACATAATTGAATAAATTAGTCCATGGAGGAAATTGATTTAATAAAGAAAGATTTGAGCAAAAACCACTAAAAATATGGATGAGGGTGAAACATGGGCATACTTAGAGAGTTGATCCACTACTATGAGAATCAATGATTTCTAACCTGACTTGGGTAGTCTATCATCACAATGCATGGATATATCTGATCATGCTTGAGTAGGGATATTCAAGGGTTGGAGCATGCCTAGGTTGGTGATAGTTTCATCTTTATTGTGCTGACATGTTTCACATTAGCTACAAACTATTTGATGTCATATTTAACACCTTACAAAAAATGTGTTGGTGGTCATAGGTTTTTAAAAAACTAGAGTCGATGATGGATGGAGAGGAATGTAGCTCAGATAGAATTATTTATCACATTATCGATTGTGGTTTCAATACTAAATGTGCTTTGTGCCTTAAATAGTGACCATCCCAAGATTAGTTTGGTTAAGAGGTAGGGGTGGTGCTCACTTCATGACTGATTTGGTAAATTTTTATGTCATAAAACCATTCTTGTTGTGCCAAATAAACCCAAATTGGCATGATAAAGGATAATACACATAAGGTTTCATGTTACTCATAATTGTGAGATAACACATATAATAAAACATTGTCTTTATCCTTATTATAGGCAATCTCATAGTCATAAACCATTACTTTGGTTTCTTTGGGATTTTTTTTTTGCTCCAATAATTAATTAAAACTATGGTGATCAATGTTTATGCATAAGTGTCTCCCTACTAGGTATGGGTGCCATTTCTTGATGGCATGAAGTATAGCTAAAATCTCTTTCTCAAATGTGGAAATAGTAAAGTTCTTCCATGTAGGTGCCTTGTTGTTGAATGTGAGGGGATGAACCTCTTGCATTAGATCAAATTTAATACCACCTTAAAAGGCATCAATTTATATGATAAATTATTTGTAAAAGTTAGGCGTAACTAGAACATGAGTAGTTTATATTGCATGCTTGAGAAAATTGAAGGATTTTTTTGCTACCACAAACCACTAAAAGGCATATTTTTTTAACATGGTCATTAATGGAGCAAAAATTTTCCCATAGTCATGTACAAAGTTTATGTAATACCCAGTAATGCCTAAAAACCCAAAAAGTCTCTTGGTTAATTTTTGTGTAGGCCAAATTTTCATAGCCTCAATCTTTTCAAGATCCACTTTAATTTAATACTTAGAGACTATGTGTCCAAGATACTCAATTTATGTTTGGATAAAATCAACTTCAACCCTTTGGTACATAAGTGGTTATTAGTAGAGAGTTTAAGGTATGGTCCAAATGTATCAGATGCTTCTCCCATGTATGACTATAGATAATAATGTAATCAAAGAAAACTAGTATGAATTTATGTAGAAATGCTTGGAAGATCTTATTCATTAAGCCTTGGAAGGTTGATGGAGCATTGGTGAGGCAAAAGGGAATGATGAGAAAATTATTCCTTGATGTATTGGGAATAAATTATTCCTTGATGTGTATTTGGTGATACCCTAAAATTTCAAGTTGATCTTCAAGAAGAAGAGAACTCCATGCAATTCATCTAGTTTCTCATCAATAATCAAAATGCGAAACTTGGGCTTGATAGTGAGTTTATTGAGTGCATAAATTTCAATATAGAGATGCCAAGACCCATATTTTTCAAGACCAATAAGATAGGAAAATAGTAAGGACTAATGATGGGCTTAATGAATCCAACCTATAAGAATTTTTGCACCATTTTTTATATTTCATTCTTTAGAGAAATGGGTATTTATAAGGACAAATGCTTGGATGTACACTTATCAAAATTAGATGAATTGCATGATATTTATGCCATTATGGGGGTAATCCTTTTGGTTCCTTATAAATAATTTCATGCTTTGAAAAGAGTTTTTTAATTCTTTTGGGTGGTTATAATTGGTGGATTTATTGAACTAGAATGTACAAAACTAGGCAAATATCCCATCATATCCCCTTTATAGAAACATTTATATGCAGTGAGAGATGATGATACTTGTATATACTAGTGTGAGGCCTCTTAATGTGTGTTATTGGTACTTATCAGTTATTTTAATCCATAGCTCTAAAATTTCCCCTAGCATAGGGCCTAGTGTTCGAATCCACTATGCCCATACAACTATGTTGTAACCTCTTAGAGGTAGAAATAGCATGTATGATTTCAGATTAAACTCCCATATTGAAATGATGACATTAACTTAGAAGGTAAGGTTACTCCATTGTCACTCATGACTTCAAATCTTGAATAAGGACAAACATAACAATCAGGGAATTTGGCTAGTCTAGGATCAATGAAGTTTTGTGTAATTCTCGAGTTAATGAGAATAATGAAGGGATGTTTCTTAAGATACCCATTTAATCTCATAGTTTTAAGATTGATTAATTCAACCAATACATGCATTAAAATTTTAGATTTTGACTATGTGGTACCATATTCTTCAATGTTTAGTTATTCATTAGGGGAATCTTGAGCATTTTCCAACTCTTTAGTATTTGGGGTGATTTGACACCAAAAAATACAATTTATATTTAACTCACTTATGACCTTTGCTCCATTTATCATCACAGTTATAGCAAATCCCTTTTCCATAACTAATGCACACTTTTGATTCTATAAGTCATTTAACAGAGGTGGATTTTAGATGAGGGTTCCTAAAATTTCATGGTGCTGTATATGTCTTGAAAGAACTACAATTAGAAGATCAAATTTGGGATATGATATTATTTTTTTCAAGCTTGGCCAAATGTAATGCTTTCATCATGTGTTATCTAATTTAAACATTTTTACCTCTCTATGAGAATTATATCTTTGAGACCACCGAGGAAAAAATTATTGAAAAAGTGATCATTTAACCCTTCAATTTGAATAGCCAAATTTTAAAATTTATCTTGATATTAGTAAACCATCCCAATTTGTAATAACTTGGTCATGACTCCTATGAAATCATCATAAGCACTGGGAGCAAAACAAAATAATAAGAGTTTGACAAAATCATTCCAAGTGGGTTCTACATGAATTTTTTGATGCCATTTGTACCACTAAACAACTTATTTCTCTAAGTGAAAAGAGGCAATCGATACCTTGTCTACCCCTAATGTATTATACTAGCTAAAATGTTATTTGGCTTGATAAATTCAGCGAGTTGTTTCTATGCCATCAAATTTTGGAAAGTTTAATCTAGTCCCATGTGAGGTGGGTTAGGATATAAATCCACCATCATAAAGTCACTCATTAAGTATATTGGAGAGTATTGCATTCTTTTTTGGATTTCATGCAGGTACTCATTCATCTCCATGATTTGGGAGTCGAGATGAGATTATAGTTAAAATCAGAGTCCATCAATGTTTTTTTCCATGGCTTAGTTTATTTCACAAGTTAAAATCATCGACTATAGGGGTTAGGGGTGCCATAAAAATGCTTACTAAATTTATATGATAAAATGATCAGCTTGACGAGATGATTATAGTGGCATAATTTTCAGAAGAGTGAAACAAATTAGTTTCAGGATAGCAAGTGAAAAAATAAAATTTTATGGTTTTATTTTCTAAAATAATGAGATAATTGTTAAATTTATCATTTTAACGATAAAATCACAATGTCGTATATTGTTTTTTTTCTAATGACTAGTTATTAAAACAAGTTTAGGTAACTTCTTTGAAATGTTTTGATCCTTTTCACTAATGCACAAAGCTCTATAAATCATTTTGAAACACTCTAAACCTTTTGATATTTTTCATTACTAGTTTATATCAATTGGCATAATATAATATTCTTTATTACTATAAGTTTTGTGAAATCAATATTAGATTTGTGACTAGGAATTTTAGAATTATAAGGAAGGATACTATAGGGTGTGTTTGGGCTTATGAGATTGATAATATACTAATCTCATTCATAAAATCATTTCATCCTAATATGCTATATTATTAAATATAATTAATAACCATTTCATATCCCACTATCACATATCTGAGGTACAATGTAATTTCTCGGCACTTCACTTATCGATGCATCACTAAAATAAGAAATTATAGGCTTCCTATAGCTAATCTAAAAATAAAAACTAGGGGTCTTCCTATATAAATAAAGGTATGTGGAAACTTTAATACATATACACTATTGTCTAAAGGATTGCATACTGGGGCATAACCCCTCACTCCATGGATCTAGGGAAAACTATAATATGCTTAACACAAAATGACATCTTTCTATTAGATTTAAAACCACTAGAACATAATTTATAACCTAAAGAAAAAAGAGATAAGAGAAAAAAGTTAGGAATAATATTCGTGCCACCACTTTTTTACCACTTTATTATCACCAATATCTCGATTGGGCAAGGTGAGATCATATGATAGACATAATAGAAATGTGGAAAACTACCTTGAAAATAGCTATGATACCATATGTTATAAACCTACTTGTATAAAAGTTAATATAAAACATAATATAACAAATATACATTGAATGTAAATAAAATAACAATATTATATTGAAATTTGTATAATCTCACTACAAAGTATCATAGGTCTCTTCGATAGGGCAACCTCCTTTGAGCATATCTCAATGAAAAATATTCGATAGATGTCATTTCCTCTTACATAATCCCTCTATTTAATCTATTCTACTCAAGGCAAATATTGCCTCCCATACATGTAGGATAATTATAGATAACAAATGGGATGACTTATAAAGCATATGCATAGGTATCTACATTGTCATAGTGCAACAATTATGCCTAACATATATATATATATATATATATATATATATATATATATATATATATATATATATATATATATATATATATATATATATATATATATATATATATATATATATAATAAAAATGACCTATATAAATGGTTAAAATTTTGGAGCATCCATGGTGAGATAATGTTCTCTAGTGTGGTGTTGACTTGAAATAAAAAAATGAAACTAAAGTATTTGAGTTTTTTTGGAAGGATGATAGTATCAAAGATAAAAGAAATAAACATTACTATGAAAGTATCGTCAAATCCTAAACTCAAACTATCCATATTTTAAAATATTGTCAACCTCATAAATAAAATTATGATTATAATATTTAAAACTAATTCACATTATCTATATAGTGAAATTGAGAGATGAACACTCCTGAAAACACTTTGGCAAAAATGCAATATGTGTAACTTAAATAAAAATAGAAGATAAAATTCATTTTTATCCTAAAATATACCTGTTATACAATTGTATTAGACACAATTACACAAATATTTGCAATCATAACTTGGCTCATAGAATCTTAAATCAAAATAACTAAACAAAACTTGGATTTTTTTGAGTCTAAATATCCATAAAATCAATTGTCTAAATAAGTAAATAAGGGTGTCAATAATATTTTCTATCATTTGTATTTTCATTGATTTTGTGTTAAAATATAAATCATCTTTATTATTTTCTAACATATTTCTTCTCTTTTTAGGTACTTCATCTATAAGTGTAAATAAAGACAACTGCATAATCACATTTTGTAGAGAAGATTTAAGTGCATTAGTTTGTCTACATAGTTTATTGTGCCTAAAAAAACAATTTCATCTAAAGAAATGTTAAAATAAACTATCACCATCAATATACTAATCAAATATAATTAACTAAGAGGAAAAGTTACCCCATAATTTTTTGAACCAATCTAAACATTGATGAATAAAATTTTACATAGAAGACATTTTTAAAATTTTATGACATGAATATCAATGAAAAAATTTATAGTCTTTCCTATTAAGGACTAAATTTGGTAGATGACCCTACTTCTCATGAATGTTTTTTTTATAATGGTTATTTATTCAACATTGCTCTTCAAATACTAGTAAAATTCTTAATAGAATAAGGCAATAATAAAGAAAATACATATATATTTATGATAACCCTATTTTTTGACCGTATACATAAGATTTAAATATATAATTAATTTGGTCTCCTAAAAAAATGACTATATTATAATAATACCATTAAATCCTAAACTCAAAAATTTATCATACCCATATTATACCCATATTTTAAGAGATTGTAAACCTCAAGAATAAAATTATTATTACAATATGGAGTACTAATTCACATGAACTATATTATTAAATTGGTATATAGACACTACTAAAAACATCTTAAGAAAATAATTACAAAATGTGCAACTTAAATGAAATAATAGATAAAAGATCATTTTTATTAGAACAAGAACCTAATATACAATGATATTATACATAATTAGATAAATATTTATAATCCAAACTTAGTTCATTAAATATTAAATCAAAATACCTAAACAAAACATGGATATTTGAATGAATCTAATTCTCCATAAAATCAATTGTCTTAACAAGTAAATAAAAGTGTTAAACATTATTTATCTCATTTATCTTTTTATGTCATTTGTGTTTAAAATTATATATTAGATATTTATTAGTTATTAACATGTTACATATTTTGGCCTTTCAAGTAAAAATGTCAATAAAGATAACTACATAATCATATTTTGTAGAGAAGATCTAAGTTTATTACATTATATACATATTTTCTTCGGTTTTGCAAAACTATTTTATTTAAAAAGATGTTAGAGGGACACCATCACCATCAATTTTATAGTAAAATATTAATTATTAAGAGAAAATACAACCACATTTTTTAAAAACCAATTTAAACCTTGGTAAATAAAATTTTATATAGAAAACCTTCATCTTAAAATTTTTTGGCATGCATAACAATGCTGAAAGTTATAGTCTTTCCTATGAGAGATAAATTTGATAGTCAGACCTATCTCCCATAATTATTTTCTATGATAGTTATTTATTCAACATATCCCATCAAACACTAATATAGTTTATAATATAAGAAGGAAACACACACACACACACACACACACACACACACACACGCGCGCGCGCGCGCGCGCGCGCGCGCGCACACACACACACACACACACATTATATACCTATTTTTAAGGTATGCATAAAGTTTCATCGTACATCTAATTTAATCTCCAAAAAAATGATTGTATTATAATAGTATCATCAAATCCCAAACTTAAACACCTATTATACCCATATTTTAAGAGATTGTAAACCTCAAGAGTAAAATTATGATTACAATATTGAGTACTAATTCACATGAACTATGTAACAAAAATGGTAGATATACACTAGTAAAATTGCCTTGAAGAAAAAATTACAAAATGTGTAACTTAAATGAAATAATATATAAGAGCTCATTTTTCTCATAACATGAACTTATTATATAATGATTTTATACATGATTACAAAAATGTTTGTAATCACAACTTAGTTCATTAAATCTTACATTGAAAGATACCTAAACAAAATTTGGGTTGAATCTGAATGTCTATAGAATCAATTGTCTAAACAAGTAAATAAAAGTGTTGAAAATTATTTATTTCATTTATCTTTTTATTGATTTTATGTTTAATATATTAGATATTTATTAATTATTAACATGTTGCTTATTTTTCTATGCTTTTCAATTAGAAATGTCAACAAAGACAATTACATAAACATATTTTGTAGAGATCTAGGTGCGTTATATTGTATACACATTTTTTTGGGTCTTACAAAACTATTTCATCTAAAGAGATGTTATAAGACACCATCACCATCAATCTACCAATCAAATATCAATTACTAAGAGAAAACACAATCTTGGGATTTTTTAAAACCAATTTAAACTTTGATAAATATATTTTTACATAGAAGACTTTCATTTTAAATTTTTTTGACATGCATAACAATGCTAAAAGTTACAATCTTTCCTATTAAGGACTAAATTTGACAGTCAAACTTACCTATCATAATTATTTTTTATGATAGTTATTAATTCAACATTGTACTTCAAACACTAAACACTAGTATAATACATAATAGAAGAAGGAAATATTAAAGATAATATATATATTTAGGATAATCTTGTACATTTTTTTTGATGTCTTGCATAATATCTAACCTTACATCTAATATGGTCTCTTAAAAATATGATTTTATTATAAAAGTATCATCAAATCTCAAACTCAAATATTTATTATACCTATATTTTAAAATTTTATCAATTTTAAGAAGAAAATTATAAATGTAATACTGAGAACTAATTCATATGAACTATATAGTGAAATTAGTAGATGGACACCCCTGAAAACACCTTAAGAAAATATTTGTAAGAAGTATAACTTAAATTAAATAGAATATAAAATTGATTTTCATCCTAACATATAATTATATTACAATGATATTAGATATAATTATATAAATATTTTTTAATTGAAAAGTGTCCTTTATTAATAAGAATAATAAAGTACACTGTTGATCGTACAAAAAAGGTGAAAAAAATCACATTGTCAAATATAAAACAAATCAAGCTAATACAAGACTTGAAATAAAAATTACATCATAACATTAAAACTAAGCCTATACACATATTTTCAATCATAACTTAGTTCATGAAACCCTAAATAAAAATAACTAAATAAAACATGAAGATTTTATTGAATCTAAATGTCTATCAAATTAATTACCTAAACAAGTACATAAAAGTGTAGTTTCACATTTGTCTTTTGATTGATTTTGTGTTTAATTATATATTATATTTATTTGTTTCTAACATGTTATTTCTTTTCTTAGACACTTCAGATAGAAATGTTAAAAAAAATAATTACATATTCATATTTTGTATGGAAGATTTAAGTATATTATTTTGTTTGTATTTTTTTTAGGTTTTATAAACAAGTTTGTTTGAAGGAATTAAAAGTCATCATCATCATCATCAATTTACCAGTCAAATACTAATAATTAAGATAAAAATAATTTCATAATTTTTAAAACCAATTTAAACCTTCATAAATAATTTTTTTACCTAAAAAAATCTTTTAAAAAATTGAAAGCATGAATAATAACACTAAAAATTATAATATTTCTTAATAAAAATTAAATTTGACAGTTGACCAGTCTAAACATTACTCTTAAAATCTTAATATAATTAATAATGAAAAATAAACATTAAAAAAAATATAGGGAGTCTGAGTTCTGCGCAGAGAAATAAATATTTATTTTTAATTTAAAATATTATTTTATATGGGTTTTTTTTTAAATCAATATTTTTAAGATTTTTTTGTTTTTAGAATAGATATTTTAATATTCAACCATAATTCAGTGGATCAAAATTTAAATAGTTTGTATATTTATGTATTTTTTTGGGTAGAAATTTATGTTGTAGACAATTAACAGAAATAAGCCATTTCAGCACCTTTACATTAAGCTCAAGTTCAAGCAAAAGTATTGTTTTTCCTCTATAAATTAAAATAAATAAATTATATACATATTTTTAAATTGGATCATGTTAATAATTGAATAGAATAGATTCTTTTTAAGATCTACAATATGAGGTATTTTGGTTATGATTTGTAATGTAGTTTACAGTGTATAAGTTTATCTCACATTTTAAATATATATGAGATATTTAATTGCGTTTTAAATATAAAGTATAAATAGTACTTCTATTGTATAGGAGGTATTTAATTGTGTTTTGTATATGAGGTACCTACTCCTACTATATAGGAGGTACTTAACTATATTATAAATATACAAAGGCACCTAACTATGTTTTAAATATGAGAGATCAACTCTTAGTATATAGGAGGCACTTAAATATTACTCCCAATATATATGATATCCTTAATTGTGCTTCACATATGAAGTGCACATGTACTCCCAATATATAAGAGGTATTTAATTATGCCTCAAATATGAGGCACCTACTCCCATTATACATGAGACACCTAAATACTATTCCAAGTGTATAGGAGGTACCTAACTATGCTTCAAATGTGAGCCACCTACTTCTAGTAGACAAGAGGCACCTAACTAGTACTCTCAGTAAACAAGTGTTCACCTAATTGTCCTTCAAATATGATGCACCTACATCTAGTATACAGGGGGCACTTAACTAGTGCTACCAATATATATATGATGCACCTGATTGTGCTTCACATACAATGCATACATAGTACACTCTCAATATATAGGAGACACTTAAATATGTTTTAAATACGAGGTACCTACTCCCAATATACAGGGGACACCTAACTACTAGTCTTAGTATATAGGAATCATCTAACTATATTTCAAATGTGAGGCACCTAATTCTAGTATACAAGAAGCACCTAAGCAATACTCACAATATACAAGAGGCATGTCGTTCTACTCCAAATTTGAGGCACCCACTCCTAAAATATACAGTATGCACCTAACATTGTGTATAAAGGGGTTACCTATTTTTACTTCAATTATGAGGCATCTACTTTTAATATACTCTCAATAAATATAAGGCACCTAATTGTGCTTCAAATATGAAACACCTAATTGTGCATAGACAAGAGACACCTAATTATACTTCAAATACGAAGGATCCACTCCTAATATACAAAGAACACCTAACTATGCTTCAAATATGAAGTGCTTACTTTCAATATACATAAGGCACTTAAATGTAAATATAAAAGGAAGTACCTAACTATATTTCAAATAAAAGATACCCACTTCTAATATACATGATGTACAAATACAATATACCTATTCCTAATATACATGAAACATCGTACACACACACACACACACACACACACACACACACAAAAAAAAAAAAAAAAAAAAAAAAACACCAAAATTTAAATTTATGACCTCCCTTTTAAAAAATGAAAATCATATCTTAAAATTTAGTTCAATAATAATAATGACCACCACATCATGTGATTTAATAATATTCAACTAAATACACAAGATGTATACAATTCTATTGAAGTTTCAAGTTCTATGGTTTGGTCCTTTCTGACAAATAACACACAAACTCTCACCATGTTGAGCACATTGTCATTGTTCATAGAGAGTGTTGAGGTTAGCATGGCCCCTTCTATAAATATTGCATTCATTTTCCCACTCTTAAGGTTTGTCACATTCTCAAGGTCATCCATGCCTTTGCATTTACAGACAACCCATTGGCTGACAGGAGGTTTATCAATTTTGTAAGGATAACAAAGTACTACGATCTTACCCCTTGTAATGTTCAGTAGATCCAGATCTATCTTTATGCCCATATTCTAACCTTCACTATCCCATTTATAGTTATGTGGTGATTGAATATGGAGACACATTTGGTCTAGATCAATGATATCCCTTTAACTCATTATGCAGTGATATCTATAAAAAACTTATACAATGATTCCTCACTACATCTCTTTATGTTTAGATTATATCACATCTTCAATCACTGTACTGATAAAGCTACGTTGATGGAACCCAGAGGGTGTGCTCAGAAAGTAGATCTTGTGCCTAGACTAATTTGAAAGAGAGGATGAGGTTGAGGTTCCTTTTCAGCTTCCATTTGCTAAACACATCCTCCTCCATTGTAAAAATGATCAACACAGGTCAGTGATTTGAAAACCTACTCTCTGACTTCTCATATGACACTTGCTTCATCCCTTTCCCATACTAAACTATCCGATCGCACCTGCAAAAACAAAACAACCAGATGAGTCAAAGAAATTGGAACTAGTAATACTTTATTTTTGTTGAAAAGTGTTGTTGAAGTGCAGTTCACTCAGTTCTATTTTTAGATTATTAGTGTAAATTTAGTTTACATGAACAATTTTTGTGGAGCTAAATTTAGACAATTAGTTAATTTTTAGTTAATATACTTTTACAAAAAATAAAGCCTTAGAAAGGCTAGAGTTAGTTTTAGTTGATATTACATGCAAATTATTATTTAGAAAAATTTAAAATATTTAATTTAATAATTAGAAAAGCATGTTCACATGCAATTCTATTAATACATTGTAATTGATCTTTATTTTCAAGAAGGAGAATGATTCCAAAAATTTGAAGAAGAAGAAGTATTTTTTATTTTTGCAATTCTTATTTCTTCTTATTATGAATATTGCATATATTTGGCTATGATTTAATTTTATTCTATATCTAGTATCAAAGCAAGTATTTTTTATTTTGAGTTAAAGATTTAGTAGTTGAAATTTTGCCAAAAATTTATCATGTCAAATTCTAACTCCTTGCCCATTCCAAAATTTGATGAAAATGAGTATGATTATTAGTGTATCAAAATGATACCTTTTTTGATAAGAAAATATTTGTGAGATATTATTCAATCTGGTTATGCAGAGCCAACTTATTGTAATGCCCTCACAACAAATGATAAAATAGCTAAGAAGGAGACTAAGAAGAATAATTCTCAAGCCTTATTTCATATTCAAATAGCTCTAGATAAGAGCTTATTTCCATGAATTTTAGGAGCAAAAATAATAGAGGATGCTTGTAAGACTCTAAAAGAAGCTTACCAAGGTAGTGATCAAGTCAAAGTTGTCAAGTTATAGACATTGAAGAGAAAATTTGAAGATGCAAGAAGCTAAAAGTGTGAGTACCTCTTGTGTCAGAGTAAAATATGTGGTCAATAAGATGGATACAGTTGGTGACATTGTTAACAATAAGGTTGTGATAAAAAAGGTGTTGAGGACTCTCACACCAAGGTGGAACCATGTTACCATAATCATATAAAAAAGTAAAAATTTGTTAACCCTTCAATTTGATCATCTAGTTGGATCTTTGATGTCTCATGAAGAAAGATTGAGAGATTCATTTGGGGAAAGTGATGAGAAAGATTTTTCCTTCAAATTACAAATCATAAAGAATGAAGATGCCAATAGTAGCATCAAAAGTAATCAAGGCCAAGGTAGAGGTCAAAATCATAATTACTCAAGAGGAAATAGAGGCAGAGGTGGTTTCCAAGGAAGAGGTGGTTTCAGAGGAAGAGGTTGAGGCTAATTTGATAAAAAGAATATCTAGTGTTATCATTGTAACATGTATGACCACTTTAATTATGAGTGTATATTAAAATAAGGAAATAATGATAAAAGCATTCATTATGCTCAAGAAGGTGATGAGAATCCTCGAGATAATTTATTTTTATCTTATGACAATGCTGAAAATGTTTCTAAATATGTTTGGTATTTAGATTTGGGATATTCTAACCACATGTCAGGGAATGAAATTTTTTTTTCTATAATGGATATGGAAGTTTATACAAAAGGAGATATGGAAGTCGATACAAAAGAAGGTATGAAGAGTGTTAAAGACATTTATTACACTCCAAAGTTAAAGCATAATTTATTGAGTGTTGAACAATTATGTGAGAAAAATTATAAATTTGTATTTAAAAATCAATAATGTATAATTTATGATAAGAATCAAGGAAATAGGGTGGTAACAGTTGTGCGTATGACAAAGAATAGGATGTTCCCATTGAATTTTGGTGAACATAACGGGATCCTTGTTAATATGGTATATGAGGATACAAGTTAGTTGTGACATCTTATGTATGGGCATTTAAATTTTCATAGTTTGAAAATTCTAAAATTAAAAGCATTATTTTTTGGTTTTCCTAAGGTTGAAAAGCACAAGGAAGTTTGTGAAGGATGTGCTAAAGGAAAACATGCAAGAGAAAAATTTCTAAAAGGCAATGCATGGAGGGCTCATTATCTACTCCAGTTAGTTCATTCAGACATTTGTGGTCCTAAGTAGACAAAGAGTTTGGGTAAGTCATCATATTTCATTACTTTTATTGATGATTACTCACGATAGTGTTGGATTTATTTTTTGAAGACCAAAGGTGAAGCTATTGAGACATTCAAGAGGTTTAGAGCCCTTGTAGAAAATGACAAAGTGTGAAAATCCAAATTCTTAAGGACTGATCATGGAGGATAATTTTATTCAAAAGCCTTTTAAGGTTATTATGATATGCATGGCATCAAAAGACAACTCACCACTGCATACACACCTCATCAAAATGGTGTAACTGAAAGGAATAATTATACAGTGGTGGAGATGGCACGAAGCATGCTACAAACAAAGGGATTAAGCAATTCTTTTTGGAGAGATGTAGTTGCTACAAAAGTATATATTCTCAATTAGTGTCCCATTAGTACAGTTGATAGGATGACTCTATATGAAGCTTGGTATGAGAAATAGCCAAATGTTAATTATTTCAAAGTTTTTGGTTGCTTAGCCTATGTTTATGTTCCTGATCAAAAGAGGCAAAAGTTAGATCCTAAAAGTGAGTCATGTATTTTTCTTGGATATAGTGAGGAAAGTAAGGCTTATAGGTTATATAATCCTCTCATTAATAGGTTTATTGTGTCAAGAGATGTGATTTTTGATGAAGGGGGAGTTTATGGTCATCAAAAAGGCCATATGAAGAAGTAAAAATCTATTTTAAATGAAGTTATTATTGATGATATTGATCATGGGCAGCCCACTAATATTTATATTTCAAGTGCTACAAATCCATGAAGTAACTCATCATCTAGTTGTTCAATTCCATGTGTAAGTCCAGACTCAAGTCCTAGTTCTACAAGGAAAGTAAGAAGATTGAGTGACATTTATCAAAAGAATTCAAATCAAGCACATAAAGAAAATTCAAGAGGTGAGACACTGAATTTTGCTTTACTTACCAAGGCTGATTTTGAACTATCATGTTTTGAAGATGCATATACTAATGAAGTTTGGATGCAAGCAATGCAAGAAGAGATGGATTCTATTCATAGGAATGACACTTGGGAGCTTACAAAGCTTCCACATGACAAGAAGAATATTGCCACCAAATGGGTCTACAAGACTAAGTGTAACAGTGATGGAAGTGTGGAAAGGCATAAGACGAGATTAGTTGTTAAAGGCTTCACACAGAAGTATGACATTGATTATGAAGAGACATTTGTACTAGTAGCAAGATTAGAGACCATTAGAATGTTGATTTAATTAGTAGATCAAAAGAATTGGATCATCCATCATATGGATGTAAAAAGTGCCTTCTTGAATGGGTACTTAGAAGAAGTATATATGGAATAGCCACAAGGTTTTGAAGTGCAAGAAAATGAAAATCATGTTTACAAGTTATAGAAGGCTTTGTATGGCCCCAAAAAAGCACCAAGAGCATGATATGCTAAGATTTATGGATATTTTCAAGAGAATAGATTTCAAAGAAGTAAGAGTGAACCTACGCTTTACTAGAAATAAGAAGGTAATGATATTCTAATTGTAAGTTTGTATGTTGATGACTTGTTGTATATAGGTAGTAGTTCTATGATGAAAGATGAATTCAAAGTTTTCATGATGAATGAATTTGAGATGAAGGATTTAGACCTCATGAAATATTTTTTAGGAATGAAGGTTTATTAAAGGGAGAATAAAATTTTTATTTATAAAAAAAAGTATACTAAAGATATGTTGAAAAAACTTGATATGGTTGATTATAAACCAGTCTCCACTCTAGTTGCTCATGGAGTTATGTTGTGTAGAGATGATGGTTTTGATAGAGTTGATGAGACAACCTATAGAAGTATTGTTGGAAGCTTAATGTTTCTAACTCTGATATTGCTTATTCATTTTTACTTGTTTCAAGGTACATGCAAGAGCCATCTGAAATACATATGAAGGCAGCCAAGAGAATTTTGAGGTCTATGAAAGGCACTCTGGATTTTGGTATTCATTACTACACTTCTAAAAGGTTCAATCTTGTTGGTTTTAGTGATTCTGATTGGAGAGATAGTTTGGATGACCGAAAGTCAACATCTAGGAATTATTTTTCTTTTGGTTATGGTTTGATTACTTGGAGCTTAAAGAATCAAAGTACAGTTTCCCTTTCTTATACAAAAGTAGAGTATGTTGCAATCACTTCAATAGCTACACAAGCAATATGGCTTAGAAAACTTCATGAAGAAATTAGAGAGATTCAAGTTCAGCCCACAGTTATTTTTTGTGATAACATTAGTGCAATTAAATTGGCCAAGAATCTAGTCCATCGTAGCAGGACAAAACATTTTGATTTAAAACATCATTTTATCCGAGATTTAGTGCAGAAGAAGGTAGTAGAATTGAGATACATCAATACTAAAGAACAGTTAGTAGATATCTTCACTAAGGCAATTGCAAAGGATCAAATTTTGAAACTCAGAGATCAAATTGTGAGCCCTCTCAGCATCAAGGGGGATTATGTTGAAAAGTGATGCTGAAGTGCAGTTCACTCAGTTCTATTTTTAGACTATTAGTGTAAATTTAGTTTGCATAAACAGTTTTTGTTGAGCTAAATTTAGACAGTTAGTTAATTTTTAGTTAATATATTTTTAGAAGAAATAAAGCCTTAGAAAGGCTAGAGTTAGTTTTAATTGATATTACATGCAAATTATTATTTAAATAATTCTAAAATATTTTATTTAATAATTACAAAAGCATGCTCACATGCAATTCTATTAATATATTGTTATTGATCTTTATTTTCAAGGAGAATGATTCCAATAATTTGAAGAATAAGTATTTTTTATTTTTGGAATTTTTATTTCTTCTGTATTATGAATATTGCATATATTTAGCTGTGATTTAATTTTATTCTACAATATTTTAATTCCCCATAGGATCGATTGTCATACCAAGCTGGAACGTGGCGTTTTATCCCTGGTTTGTTTTGGTTGCCGTAGTATTGATCGGAATTTACAGCGTATTTGTATGTTGGGGCGAAATCTATGTGACCTTCCTGCCACCCTTCAAATACCCGACCTGCATTTTTCTCCAATTTGAGCTGGTACGAGGCAAAAGAAACAATCATTTTAAAAAACAAGCCCAAGCCCACAAAATTTTGTATGAGTGTATTCTGTAAGCGAAGTAGAGATTTCACCTGATCGCTCAGTTGTAGTGTCTTCCAATCCTTTTGGCAGATGAGGGATTTTGCTTCTGACTCTGCTATTGTACGCCAGTAATTCAAGTCACCACACCAGATGATGAGGCTGCGGCGGACCATATTACGGGTGTTAACTAAATAGAGGCTGAATGTTATCCTGTTAAATTGATACGAGGATTTGAAAAAATTGTAAAGAGCAGAAGAGGGGTTGGATTGGATTGATATTGGTACTTACTCATGTCCTAAAATGGTTTACCGCAAGTCGAATGTGGAATCTCGAGGGAAACGGGTTCTCTTCAGAATTTCTGCTACGTCAGAGTTTCGACGGATCTCGTCGCCTTCTTCTTCACTGGAAGCCAAGTGTGTGCACACAAAACAGAAGCTCGTTTGGTGAAGTGACATGCTAACGGAGACCGATCCCTGTGAAATAAGAAAACCTACTTTTAATTATGGTGGAATTCCCAATGGAAAAGCGTAAAGGTCATAATATTATAATAATAAATATGTAGGCTCCTTGTTACGATAATTTTTTCTTTTTGTTTGTGTGTTTGGATAGTAACTGTATAGAACTCGAAACTTAAGAATTAAAAATCTATGCCAAACCCAGAATGTCAAACTTCAGCTACCTTCTTGCCGAGATAACCCATGATACCGCAGCCGACACAGGACACTTTCATATCTCGAATATGGCGCCTCATTTCAGACTTCACCCAAATTGTGATGAAAATTCCCACCATTTGTTTGCTTGCAACGCTTCTGTATCGCTTTCTTTCGCTCCACTAGCCAGTGCCACCCTCTTTAATATCATCCAATTTTAACATGTCTATGCTATTGGCGTCTAATTTGTCCGTACAGAGGGGATGGGGATCCAATAATTCCACTTCAGGGGGGGAGGAACACTTGCGCTTCGCAACATTGAAGCGCTTTCTACGGCAACCCTTTTGTTCAACGCTATCCGGACGAGGGCATCCTATTTATCGGCCTTCTGACTGTTTTCTGTGCCGAACACCTTCCCCACTTTCAAAGGAACGATCTCCTGAAGCCTGTAATTACTATCACACCAACATTAACATCTGAAATTGAAGAGAAATTTCAACTAGAAAGACAGTATTTCAATTACTATATCCAACTACCTTGCATCGCAGCACTTCATTGTTAACACTTTTAAATAGTATTTTGAATCAAAAATTTATTCATACTGTTCTTTCATCCTGATAATAGATCATACAGTGTGATCTGAACATTAATTTGAAATTTTTTACACAAGTTTTATCAAAAATCTTGATTGGAAATTTCAATTATTTGATCAGGTATACATACCCAATAACATATATATCACATGATTCTTTGGTGTTAAGCCACTCCTCTAAATCCATTGTATCTTGGGGCGTTCGTCCACCAACATTCCATGTCCCCACAAATATCCTGCAACGCTTGCTACTTTAGTTCCCTTCCCCAGAATATACACAGTCTAGACAGCCTTGTGAAATAAATTATTCCAAAAATAAAGTGCACCTGTAATTTGTCAGAATATAGAGAGCATGCATAAAAACAAGAACTCAAATAAATAAATAAGAAACAACACAATTGCTACAGCAAATTTTTGAAGAAAAGAGATTCTATTGATCTTCAGATTTCCTTGATTACAATGATGCGCACATAGGGTCTTTAAATAGAATTGAATCCATACAATAATTAGAAAATAAACTCATCTATAATTAACTTCAACTACTTAACTAACTGATATCTAACTGTCAGTTATCTAACTGAATGCTTAACTCCCAGTTTACTAACTGCTTGTTTAACTGCTTGCTTGCATGACAAAAGGAGGGAGGTGGGAGAAATTATCTCCAATTAACTTGACTTTCTAACACTCCCCCTTAATTTCTACCACTTACAATTTTAGCATTTACAATGCCTAAATTTTGTCTCAAATAATCAAAGGTCTCTTTTGGTAATGCCTTTGTAAATATATCTGCTAGTTGATCTTCAGATCTACAAAAGTCCAGATGGATTTCTCCATTGTTCATTAACTCTCTGATAAAGTGAAATCTTGTATCTATGTGCTTGCTCCTCTTGTGAAACACATGATTCTTTGATAACGCGATTGCTAATTTGTTATCACAGAAGATTGGTGTTGACTCCTTCTGTGCTTGTCATAAATCTTTCAATATTCTTCTCATCCAAGTTGCTTGACATGCTGCTGATGTGGCTGCAACATACTCTGCTTCAGCTGATGAAAGTGTCACTCTAGGTTGCTTTTTGGATGCCCATGTGACCACACCTGTGCCTATAAGAAAGACATATCTAGAAGTACTCTTCCTATCATCAATGCTACCTGCAAAATCACTATATGTAAAACCAATCAAACTAAAAATCGTTAGTTGTGGAATATAAAATTCCATAATCTGTAGTTCCTGCCACATATCTTAATATCTTTTTTCCAACTTGCCAATGTGTCTTTTGGTGACTCCATGAATCTTGAGATTAAACTAACCCTATAACTGATATCTGGTCTAGTAGCTGTAAGATACATCAAACTGCCAACTAGCCTTTTGAATGTTGTGGAATCAACATTAAATTCTTGATCTTCTTTGCTAAGTTTAGTCCCTGTAGCAACTGGTGTAGGTGCTAATTTACAATTCAGTATCCTAAATCTCTTTAACACATCCTTTGCATATTTTGTTTGACAGATGAAAATTCCTTTCTCTGATTGTACAACTTCTATTCCCAAAAAATACTTCATCAATCCCAAATTTGTCATTTCAAATTCTTTCTTCATTGCTGATTTAAAAGTGTCTACAGACAAATTTTTAGTAAAAATCAAATCATCAACATATAAACACACAATCAAAATTTGACTTTCTTTGTTGATTTTGGTGTACAAAGTAGGCTCACTATCGCTTTTGATGAATCCATTGTTTAACATATAAGAATCAATCCTACTATACCAAGCTCTTGGTGCTTGCTTAAGACCATAAAGAGCCTTCTTCAATCTGTAAACTTTTTCTTAATGTCCCTGAACTTCATAACCTGTAGGCTATTTCACATATACTTCTTCATCTAGAAACCATTCAAGAAAGTTGATTTTACATCCATTTGATATACATACCAATTATTTTGAGTAGCTATGGATAAAACCATTCTAATTGTATCCAATCTAGCAACTGGTGCAAATGTTTCATTATAGTCAACTCCATGTTCTTGTGCAAAACCTTTTGCTACTAACCTTGCCTTGTGCTTTTCAACATTTCCATCTGCATCAAATTTAGTCTTATAAAACCATTTGACTCCAATACAATCCTTACCTTCAGGTAAAATAGTTAGATCCCATGTTTGATTTCTTTCAATAGCATTCATCTCTTCATCCATTGCTTTTAGCCAATGTTCCTCCTTAACTGCTTCTTCATAATACATAGGATCATGAGTGAAAAGAGAAAAATTTGAAACCAAATCTAATTTCTCTTCTTCTTGATTATAAATCTCACTCAAACTTCTCATCTTCTTACCTTTAATTCTTGATCTCAAAGTAGCAAGAGTTGGATCTGATTCATCACTTACTTGTGAATTTGGAATAGGATGACCTGCATGACTAGATTCACCTTGTTCAAACCTCCTGGGTGTTCTTACTGGTGTGCTTGTGCCTGCTTGTGGAGAGGATTGTCCACCTTGTAAATTTTGTTCTTCTTCAGAAACTTCTTCATCTTGTGGAATTGGTGCCCCAACTGTGATGGTGGTACCATCCCATGCTTTTGCTTCCTTAAATTCAACATCTCTACTTATAATCACTTGCTTTGAAATAGGGTTATACAACTTATAAGCTTTTGATTCTTCAGAATAGCCAATAAAAATGCATTTCTCACTTCTATCATCAAGTTTCTTTCTCAATTTAGATGGTATAAGAGAATATGCAACACAACCAATTTTTTTGAAATGAGATACACTATATTTCTTACCACTCCACGCTTCTTGTGGAACTCGATCTTTGACACTCTTTGTTGGGCTTCTATTCATAATATACACTGTTGATGCTACTGCTTCTGCCCAATATTCATTTGACAAGTGTTTGGCTTTCAACATGCTTCTTGCCATCTCCATGATTGTTCTGTTCTTTCTTTCTGCTACACCATTCTGCTGTGGTGTGTACCTTATAGTCAATTGTCTTTTAATTCCATGATACTTGCAAAAATCTTGAAATTGATTAGACATATATTCACCTCCTCTATCTGATCTGAGTACCTTGATATAACGGCCACTCTGCTTTTCAACCATTGTCTTGAATTCTTTAAACTTTCCAAAGGCTTCAAATTTATTTTTGAGAAAGTATATCCAAGTCTTTCTGCTGAAGTCATCAATGAAGGTTAGAAAATAAGTACTACCTCCAAATGATGGAGTTTGCATTGGTCCACATAAATCACTATGGACTAACTCCAATATTATCTTAGCTCTATATGAGCCTCCTACTGGAAAACTCTCTCTATGTTGTTTTGCTAGAATACAACTATCACATGAACTTTTTGGCTGTTCTATTGGTGGTAAACCCTTCACCATATTTTTCTTCTGTAACAAATTTAAACCTCCAAAATGTAAGTGTCCATACCTTAAGTGCCATAGCCATGATTGGTCGAGCTGCATGGATTTGTAGTGGGCTTCCTCTTCTCCTTTGATGCACTGAATATGAAGAGGGAACATCCGATTCTTGGTCATCTCCACTTTTTCTATTAACCTGTCACTTGAAACCTTGTCCAATATTGTGCAAACATTATCCATAAAGGATACTCTGTAACCTTTCTGCACTAACTGACCAACACTCAAAAGATTATGTTTTAGTCTAGGTACAAAATAAACATCAAGTATAAACCTTCTTTCACCATTCTTGGCCAAAACATTTATGACACCTTTACCCATGACATCTACAGTGATATCATTTCCTAATTTCACTTCTGATTTTACAGAATCATCCAGACTAGCAAAAAATTCTTTATTTTCTGTCATATGATTACTGCATCCACTATCTAAGAACCAAATATCTTTAGCTTTTTCTTGAGTAACATTACAAGTAAGAAATAAGCTAGGTTCACCTGAATTAGAACTTGATTCATCTGTGTAATTAGCATTCTGTTTGTTCACATATCCTTGTTTCCTTCTGCAGTCACTTGCATAATGACCATATTTTTTGCAGTAATAACATTGAACTTTAGATTTATCAAACCTCTGTGAACCTTGTTGGAAGTGATTGTTTCCACGTCCTCTACTGTTGTAGTTTTGATTACCGTTCTCATCTTCATCTGAATTATTCCTTCCAATTTTGCCTCTGCCTCTGCCTCTGAAACTTGACTTGGATCTTTCTCTTCCTCTGCGAACTAATACCTGCGAATTGAAGGCATTCTCAAGAGAAGTGTTATTCCTATTCATTCTGGATTCATGTGTTAACAAAGAACCCATTAATTCATCTACAGATAATTGTTCCAAATCCTTGGTTTCCTCAATTGCTACAACTATTGCATCAAATTTACTGGGTAAACATCTCAGTATTTTCTCTATAATCTTCTGATCCGTGATTGCTTCACCATTAGATCTGATTTGATTCACTATATTCAAAACTTGACCCATGAATTGATCTATAAATTCTGATTTATTCATTTGCAAATTTTCAAAAGTTCTCCTAAGAGATTGCAATTTGGCAATTTTTACCTTTGTATTACCTTTATAGGTATTCTCCAAGATTTTCCATGCCTCTCTAGATCTTGTTGCTACTGCAACTCTGCAAAAAATTGATTCATCCATTCCCTGTTGGATGAGAAATAAGGTTTTTGCATCTTTCTTCCTGTTCTCCTTAAGATGGTCCTTTTGTGCTTGATTTAATGCCAGATGGGCTGCCTCGTCCTGCGTTTCTACAAAACCACTTTCTACCAAATCCCATACATCTTGTGAGAAAAATAAAGTTCTCATCTTAATTGCCCAAAAATCATAATTCTTACCATTGAACACGAGAATTTGAGGCTGTGAAATACTATTGTACGCTGCCATTTCTGGTTGCTATTTCTGACACACAGTCACTGACGACGGTAAAACTGCTGCGATCGGTCACAAATACTGCCGACATCGGTAAAACTGCCGACGGCGGTAACAAATACTGTCGGCGTCAGTAAAACTGCCGATGACAGTAACTAAAACTGTCGACGTCGATAAAACTGCCGATGTCGGTCACTGAACTCTCTGCTAGATCTTCCTTCACTCTCTGACTGCGGCTGTTGCACGCTTGTGCAATCTCCGCTTCTCCTTGTGCTTCTGATACCACTTTGTCAGAATATAGAGAGCATGCATAAAAACAAGAACTCAAATAAATAAATAAGAAACAACACAATTGCTACTGCAAATTCTTGAAGAAAAGAGATTCTATTGATCTTTAGATTTCCTTGATTACAATGATGTGCCCAAAGGGTCTTTAAATAGAATTGAATCCATACAATAATTAGAAAATAAACTCATCTATAATTAACTTCAACTACTTAACTAACTGATATCTAACTGTCAGTTATCTAACTGAATGCTTAACTCCTAGTTTACTAACTGCTTGTTTAACTGCTTGCTTGCATGACAAAAGGAAGGAGGTGGGAAAAATTATCTCCAATTAACTTGACTTTCTAACATAATTGTAATTATCGACACATTGCATCCAGAGAGTCTCTGAGTGGCCCCGTATCAGCATTGGAGAACTCCTTGCTGATTTGTCTGTTCAAATTTCAAACTCCCATTGAATCGAATGAACAGTTTATTTATAAAAAATCAATAGAGATGTGGTCTGGTAGTATTTACCTGCAGTGGATTGGGCAGCAGTCGCAGCAGAAGATTCGTCCTCTGGTTCGCTGGTATCGCAGTTGAATTTGTCCCAGCCTGATTTGGGCGGAAGGCGAAGCCATTTGTTTGCCATCATTCGAGGCCACATAACCTACAGTCAGTAAAAATTAGGCAACATATAAAAATTGATTGACACGCAATCTCCAATCAACAAACACCAATGAGGCTCTACCCAATTCTCTGATCTCAATCCTCACTGGTCGCACCAACTAATAAATGGGTAGGGATTGGGGAGGATTAATATAGACAGCGTAAGTGAATGGGGAGATGGGATAGGATTGGATCATTGCCGCGTACAGAGTGTTATTATTAAGAAAGGACTGTAACTGTAGAGATTGATAGGGTGTTAAAGTTAGAAGGCAAGTGGATGATGAGAATTGCGAGCACAGCTAATTTGCATTTTCTGTTCCTTGGGTTCCAACGTTCAATGTTTTTATGGTTTGTTCTTCGTCTTCGTCTTCGTTAGAGCGGGCCGTGGAGATGGCGATGATTGGATTATGGATGTATCCAGAGAACGTGTATGCGGGTAAGATGGGTCCCAGTGCCACACGAATCTTTTCTCTCTCATACTCAGTCGTGAATAGGGAGTCAACGTCAGGATTATTTACTCCAATTCCATGTTTTGGGTAGGACTTACATTTACAATTTTATTGACATGATAGATTTTTGAATTCAGATGCAAAGATAAATTTTTGGACACATTTTATTTAAAAGCAATCCTTATCATTTTATGGAATATGAAAATATTAAAAAATTAATATATTTATTGTTGTTTTATTAGTAGTAATATTTAAATTTAATGGTTATATATTGTTAAAAATTCTGTGTACTTTTTAATGTTTTCTTCTTTAAAATTGACGTGTCTTAACATTTTGAAGTATAATATTTTATGGCAAACAATGATTTAATTTTTTTTAGAAAGGTAGGGTGGATCATGAAATGTAGTCTTGATGATTATTTAAAATAGTGAGGCTATGAGCGTATCTAGGATGAATTTGACGGTATGAATATTTTTCAATCTTTAACATTAAACCGAAAAAATAATCGATTTAAAAAAAAAAAAAAAAATTAATAAAAAATATAAATATTAATATTATAAATAAATACATTACACTAAATAAATCGCAAATAACCTAATAAAGTAAAAATAATTAATTGTTTATAGTTCATTCTCTCTAGGAATTTGTAATGTAAGTATATTATGATTGTGAATACCAAGGAGGAAAAAATTAAATAGATAATCTATGGAAACAAAAAAAGGTTAAAGGTCAAGTATAGAATAGTTAGTTGCCTCAATTTAGATAAAATGATATGTTTTTCACATTGATGATTGGAAAAAGTACTTAATATCCTTAATCACTCACTCGTTAAATAATGGTTAATGATTTGAATCTATGACAACATAGCCATTTAAAATTTCCATGACTTGGTATTAATAGCCCCATATTAGTGAACACGTGTTCAAACATGCATATTATAATATTATTAGATTATGTTAAAAAAAATAATTTTACATATGCTTTTGACATTAATAATTCGATATTAGAGAACATATGTTAAAATTTATAACATAGCTGTTTAAAATTTTCATGATTTGGTATTAATAGCCCCATATTAATGAACACGTGTTTAAATATACATATTATAATATTATTAAGTTATATTCAAAATAACAATTTTACATATAATTTTGACATTAGAGAACATATATTCAAGTTTATATATTGTAATGTTTTAATAAATATTTGTAATTCTATTTTAATAATCATAAAATATAAATTATTTAAAAATAAATTAAAATTAGAAGAATATAAAATAAATACTAAAAAAAACTTCATTACATTTATAAGATTAAATATTAAGAGTAATTATTAAAATTAAAAGTAAGTTAAAAACATTTAGGTTTTATAATATCTT
This sequence comes from Torreya grandis, assembly GCA_037957365.1. Taxonomy (NCBI): domain Eukaryota; kingdom Viridiplantae; phylum Streptophyta; class Pinopsida; order Cupressales; family Taxaceae; genus Torreya; species Torreya grandis. Next base: position 27,720 of record JARHVA010007018.1, read on the forward strand.
TCACATATCTCTAATTTTATTTTGATGAATGGCTAATCTTAATTAAATATTTTTTCTTTGAATTGAGAGAGACGTATAGAATATAATTTATAGTTTCTTTAAAGTAAGATCGTTAAGGATAAATAATAAAACATATAATTTATAAATTTTTATTTATAATAAAATACATTTTTTAAATATTAAAAAAATAATGAGATGCTCATAGTGGTTTGAAATGATATATTAAATGAATTGTAAAATTAGATGAATTATAAAATAACATGAGATGATTGAGAATACAGGGATGTTCAATGATAACTCATTGTTAATTCCTTTTTATTTATTATTTTAATAACATAAAAAATACCATGGTTAAAAATAAAATTACAAGATATTTTTTTAACATAAATTTTAGAACAAAAATAAATTACAATCCATTGAGTAGTATAGGTATATGTCATCTTAATTGAAATTCAATTTACCAAATAAGATTAAGCTAGTCTAGAAATAAATAAAAATAAATAAATAAAGAAATAATAGAAAGTAACAAATTATATATAAAAAATTCCTAAAAAACCATGACTTTATTTAGTCAAGTGTTAAAATTAGTAATGATAATTGAATTCAATAATGACAATCATTGAAATTATGAATCTAATAATGATAGCTTTTGCATTTGTGGCCCTGCTCTAATCACTAAAATTTTGCAAGTTTATTCCACCATTTTTTGTGCCTTGTAATAACGATATTTTGAAAATAAATGCTAGATACTTATGACAACCAAAACTCAATGATTATCTATTATATGTCACTAATCTCATAGACATCGAATGTGATTATATGTCATTAAACTTGTGTATCTTTAAGTGCACAAATCATACCATCTATAGGATTAGCCTTGTCAATTATAGAAGCATAATAATTTGAATGAGGATGTGCTTTGTAAGTCATATGCACTTTAGGATTAATCTTGGTTTTTTGAGCTAGATGTTTTGTAAGTGGAACTTAAAATATATTGAGCTTTGCATTAGGTTGTCCAACCAAATCATTCATAGGTGTATTAACATCATTAGCATTAATAGTGTTGCCCTCAATCGAATATATCATCTTATGTCACAAACCCTAGCTTCTATTAGAATAATGTCCCATGCATCTATGCCAATCTTGGTGCAATATACACTGATATTGAAACCTTTAGGTTATACCTTTGTCATATCAGCCTCCATTAGAGGAGGGAGAGATATGAGATTGCACTCAAGGACATTATATGCATTAAAAAGAGGTTCTAATAATCATGTAAACTTCCTCCTTTGATTAGATGTTCAAGGACATGCCTTTTAGTAGGTCATGAAAATACATTAACTATTGTTTGAGTATCATCCTTAGTATTATTTGGCTTAGATTTGAATGTTGGAATATTAAACCCATTATTGAGTTTATTCATAGCATGTAGCTTAATGTCACCATCTTCAATCATACGACATATATCATCAAAAGATTAAAATTGTTTAAAAAATATAGACTTGTTTATAGGAGATAGTAATATTTTCTTAAATATGTCTTGTAATTCGTTATCAGCCATATGATTTTTAATTTTATAGAGTGTGCCTTATAATGAATCATATAATCACTAATGTGATCATTAGTTCCTTACTTAAGTTTTACGATTTGAGCATAAGAGACATTATCATTGATATTGATAAAATAGTGGATTAAGAATTGATCATCAAAAATATTGAAAGCATGCATTGATTGTAAAGGAAGGTCATAAAACCATCACAAATCATAGTCCTTAATAATCATTATAAAATATTAGTCAATATTTTATCATTGGACTCATAGTCTAAACATAATACATGGAAGGCTCAAAGATGGTGCTTTTGACCACCTTTACCATCATAAGGTGTAAGTTTGGGTGAAACAGACCTTGTATATAAAGGATAAAAATAAATATTTTTGGATAAAGGCTTTTGTAGTAATGATTGAGAATTAGTAAAATGGCCCATTTTATAAGAACCTTGTTATAATCTGGAAAACATAGCTTTAATATTTAAAATAGTTTTCATATGGGTTTGAGTAATGATAATTGAATATTGAGTATAAATATGTGATGTTGCATGAGTATCAAGCCTATAAGGAACAAAATTATGTTGCGTAGGAATATCCATAGAATTATGAGGTGTAATTTGTGTTCCGCCACTCCACAAGTGGACATCACAGGTGTAGTCATAGGTGTAGACATATGAATAGTAGTAGTAGGACTAGTAATCTGAACACCTATTGTAGGATCTATGCCTCTAAAAGGTTAAATAATATCATTTAAATTTTCATCACATTGTTCTTCAAATACTGTATCCTTAACATTCTTTGTTTTCTTAGCCTCTAGGATAATGTTCAAGATTTTATCCAAGTTATTAGGTTGCATACTAATTTGATTTCATTTTTTTAAACTATTGCAACTTGTGTAAGATCTAAACCATTAATATTATCTAGATGTAATCTAATATGATATTCATTATTTTTTCCATTTTTATGTTCATAATAATTTTTAAGTTTAAGCATATTATCATAAAAAAATGCTCCTCTATGTCTATGTGTTTTTTATTAACATTTACATCAATAAAATAAGAAGGAATTTGTATTTCATCAATTCTATCCACTTTATATTACACAAAAATGTGGTTGGATAAAATTAATTTGATTATAATTAATTGAAACACCACTTAACCAAGCACTTTGCCTTATAGGTATAAGAGATGTGACCTTCTTAGATGGCATAAAATATATTCATGAAAAAATCAATAAAGATAAGACAAAAATGCATAGATTACTACCTATCAAGTGAAAATATAAAAATCAAGCCTAAAACCTCAATGAAATATAAATATGAAACCCTAAGAAGAAAAAAAAACCTAAGGGAGAAAGACATTGGGTTTTATGCACTCAAAACAAAGATCAAGTTCACCATAATGTTTTATTTATTTTTAACTTTAGGTGAACTAAACAAAATAAAACTATTGAATGTCATATTGTGAGGGCATAAACCATAAAAATATAAATTCTAAAAGGGCGATTGATTTCACTTACTAATTAATAAAAATAAGCAAGCAAAGAAGGAAGAGAATAATTTAGCTAATTTTTGAGTTTATATTGGTCACTACAAGACCTATATTTAAGCTATTATACTCAAGACAACAACTACCTCCCATACATGTGGGAAAATTAAAAATATAAAATAGGATGAGTTAAAGATCATATGTATCCAAGATTTTATTAATAATACCTAATATAAATAGGTCCTAACATGTCCCCCTGCTTAAAAAATATTTGTTCTCAAAACTTTAGATGAGGAAACAATTGCTATAATTCTATTATGGGTTCTCATGCCATGTCTTCTAGTTGCATGCCATGCCACTATACCAAAATCCTGGAGATATTATGAGTGTAGAGTTAGTGGGAATAGCTATTGAGGATGGATTTAGGTGTTAGCATGATAGAGCCTTCACTATCAAGATTTAGAAGTGTTATTTAGGTCCAAACATGATGACCAATGACTTACTTCAAACATGATACATGGGAAAATTTATGGATCTTAGAGAAAGAGTGAAGATCTAACTTGTATGTTATGTGACCAATCCTTGAAATCACTTTATAAGGACCATGAAACGTTGGTACAAGTTTCTAATCAATATTTATTTTCAAATTGAAAAACTATGTTACCAACAACAAAATCCTATTATGAGCAGTGTCAATAAACTTATTTCTTCATTTGGTTTTGTGCCAGACGGAGGTCATTTTTGAGAGACTGAAGGATAATAACACATGTATAGAGTGTAAAATCAAGAACTTGTACCTTAGATATTCTTGAAAGGTATTTATGAAAGCAAGGTAATGGATGATTGTAAATGACCTCATATAGGATCATCTTTGTGGTATTATGATATGTAGAAATCTACCACCATTTAATAAGTGATAACCATTTGATCTAGTCATTCTATTTATCAAAAGAAAAATAATGCGAACATGACTCAAAGCATTTGTTAATAATTTATATTTTACCATCAGTTTGTAGATGATAGGCATAACTCATTTTAATTTGGGTGACATAGTAGTGAAAAATTTCCTTCCATAAGTTACTAGTTAAAGTGGAAACATGGTCGCACACAAATGAAGAAAGTAACACATAGAAGTAATCAATCTGATCAAGAAAGGTTTGAACAATAATGGAGGTAGTAAAAATATGGATGAGTGTGAAATAATGGGCATACTTAGAGAGATGATTTATGACTATGAAAATCACTAATTTTCCAATGGATTAGGTAGTCCATCAACACAACCCATCGATATATTTGACCATACTTGAGTAGGGATAGGCAAGAGTTAGAGCATGCCTAAGGTGGTGATAGTTTCACCTTTATTGTGTTGACATGTTTCAAATTCTATCATAATTTGTTTGATGTCCTCTTTAATGCTTTTCCAAAAAACATTTTGGTGTATCCTTTCAGGGGTTTTTAAAAAACTGAAGTGGCTAATGGATGGAGAGGAATGTAGCTCAAATAGAGTTATTTGTTGCATTATTGATTGTGTTTTTAGTACTATATGTCCTTTGTACCTTAAATAGTGACCATCCCAAGATTATTTTAGTCAAGAGGTAGGGGTGATGATTACTTCCATAATGAGTTGGTAAATTTGGGTGTCATAAGACCATTCTTATTGTGCCTAATGCACCCAACTTGGAATGAGAAAGGATAGCACACATAGATTTGTGTGTTATTCATACTTATGATATAATGCATTTATAACAACACTATATTTACCCTTCTTGTAGTTAATATCATAGTCATAAACCATTAAATTGGTTACCCACTTTGGTTACTTTGGGAGAAAAAAATCATTGCTCTAGGAAGTAATTGAGACTATGGTGGTCAATTGATGTGGAAGTGACTCCCTATATTGGGTGATACTTCTTGATGGCATGAAGTATAGATAAAATATATTTCTCATATGTGGAAAGAGAAAATATCTTCCCCATAAGTTCCTTGTTATTGAATGTAAGGGGCTAACCCTCCTGCATTAAAACAACTACAATACCACTTCCATATGTATCAATTTATATGATAAATTATTTGGAAAATTTACGCATATACAAAACATGAGTAGTGCACATTCCGTGCTTGATCAAGTCAATGGATTTATTTGACTACCACAAACCACTAAGAGGCATATTTTTTTAACATGTCCATTAATGGAGTAACAATTTCCCATAGTCATGTACAATTTTTATTTTCATACACAGGAAGGCCAAAAAACCCATGAAGCCTCTTGATTGATTTAGGTTTAGGCCAATTTTTCATAACCTTAATTTTTTCAAGATCCACTTTGATGTTTTCCTTACAGATAATTTATCCAAGATACTCAATTTATGTTTGGCCAAAATCACACTTGGACCATTTGGTACATAAGTGGTTAGTAATATAGAGTTAGAAGGTATGGTCCAAATGTATCAGATGCTTCTCCCATGTATGAATATAGAAAATAGTATAATCAAAGAATACTAATATGGATTTACATAGAAATGGTTGGAAGATCATGTTTATTAAGTATTAGAATGTTGATGGAGCATTGATGAGGCCAAAGGCCATGATGAGAAACTCATAATCGCTATCATGAGTTTGAAAGGCTATCTTGGGAATATATTCTTCCTTGATGTATATTTGGTGATACCCTAATTTCAAGTTGAGCTTCAAGAAGGGAGCTCCATGTAATTTGTCTAGATGCTCATCAATCATTGAAATGGGATACTTGTCCTTGATAGTGAGTTTGTTGAGTGCATAAAAGTTAGTAAAAATGTGCCAAGACAAATATTTTTATAGAACAAAAACATATGAAAAGAGTATGACTAATATTAGGCTTAATGAATCCAGCCTATAGTAATTCTTACACTATTTTTTCTATTTCATTATTTTGGAGAGATGGGTACCTATAAGGATGGATGTTTGAAGGTACACTTCCCATAATTAGTTGAATTACATGATCCTTAGGCCTCTATGGTGATAACCCTTTTGGTTCTTAAAAAATAATTACATGGTTTGACACCAGTTTTATAATTTGAGTGGGTGGTTTTAATTAGCAGATTCATTGAACTAGATTACATAAAGCTAGGCAAAAATCCCATGAGATCCCCATTTTAGTAAATTTTCCATGTAATGAAAGGCAATGATACTTTTAGATCTTGATGTGAGGCCTCTTAATGTGTGATGTTGTTCCTTATTAGTTATTTGCATCCACAACTCTAAAAAGTCCTATAGGATAAGAGCCAGTGTATGATGCCATTGTGCTCCCAAAACTATGTCAACCTCGTAGAGGTAGAAAAATCATTTTTGATTTCAAATTATAGTCTCCCATTGAATCTGGGCACTACCTTAAAATTTAAGGTTCCTCCATTTCAATCATGAATTCGAATCTTGAATAAGGATAAACATAACAATCAGGTAATTTAGATAGTCTAGGATCAATGAAGTTATGTGTACTTCTAGAGTCAATGAGAATAACAAGGGGATGTTTCTTAAGATGCCCCATTATTCTCATAGTTGGAGGAGTGGTTAACCTAGCCAATGCATGTACTAAATTTTTTGGTTGTGACTATGTGGACCTAGGTTCTTAAAATTTTGGTTCTTCACTAGTAGAATATTGAGCATCATCTTATTCTTCAACATCTGATGGTGATCCGATATCGAAAAGTAAAAATTTTATTCAATGCACTTGTGTCCTCTACCCCATTTATCATCACAATCTTAAAAATCCCTTTTTTATGATGAGTGCACATTTATACCTATATAAGGAATTTAATAGGGGTGACTTTTAGATGAGGTTTTGTGACTAGCCATGGTGTTGTATATATCTTGAAAGAACTAAATTTTCAAGATTGGCATTGGGATATGATATTATATTCTACAAGCTTGGCCAATTCCACTACTTGTAGCATGTGTTATCTAATTTAAACATCTTGACCTCCATAGGAATTATATATTTTATACACTAAGGAAATGAATCTTGAAAAATTGATCATTTGACCCTTCAGTTTGAAAAGCCAAATTTTCAAATTCAATTTGATACTCGCAAACCATTCTAGTTTGTCATAGCTTATTCATGATTGTTATCAAATCATAATAAGCATGAGGACCAAAACAAACTAATAAGAGTTTGAAAAAATCATCCCAAGTGGGTTTTGTATGAGTTTTATAACATCATTAGTACCATTGGATAACTTCCTTCCCTTATGTGAAATGAGGTAATGGGTACCTTGTCTACTTCCAATGTAATATGCAGGCTAAAATATTATTGAGCTTGATAAATTCAACTAGTTGGTTTTGTACCATCAAAAATTTTCATGTCTAATCTGGGCCCACACAGGGTAGTTTGGGATAAACATCCACTGTCATAATGTCATTCATTAAGTCTATTAAAGAGCATTGTGTTTTATGCATAGATATTATGTAAGTGCTCATTCATCTCCATGAGTTAGGAGTTGAGCTAACATTGAAGTTTAGCTCAGACTTCCTCAATGTTTTGTGCTATGGCTTGGTTTCTTACATGAGTAAAAATCATTGACTATAGGGGTTATGGGGTGCCAAAAATTTTATGACTGAAGCTATAGGATAAAATTATTAGCTCGATGAGAGATCATAATGGTATAATTTTCATAAGAGTGAAAAAAGTTTGTTTTGGTGTTACAAGTGAAAATAAATTTTATGGGTATTATTTAAAAAAAATTGAGATACTTGTTAAATTGATCATGTCGATGAGAAAATCAAAATAATACATATTGATTTTTTGTTTTTATTTTCTGATGACTAACTACTAAAAAAAGTTTAGGTAACTTCTTTGAAATATTTTGATCCTTATGGATACAACACCGATCTCAAGAAATCATTATAAAACATGTTGTGCCTTCTGATAATTTTTGTTACTATGTTTATGTTAATTGGAATAATATGATGTTTTTTATTATTTTAGGTTTTAAGAAATCAATATCACATTTATGGCTATAGGAATAATAGGATTATAGGTAAGGATACTACAACATGTGTTTAGTCTGTGATCTTGAAGATATATTAATATTGTTCATAAAATTGTGTTGGCATAATATTTTAGAGTAGTAAATACAAATAATAACCATTTTATATCCCACTAACCCATCTTTGAGGTACGGTACAAGTTCTTGATGCTTATTACTTACCAATGCATCACTAAAATAAGTGACTAGAGGTTTCATATGGATAGGATGTAAAGAAGATCTTGGGGTATTCCTATATACCTAAAGGTATGAGGAAGAACAAAGATGTATACACCACTATCTAATGGCTTACGTACTAGTTCATAATGCCTGACCCCATAGATCTAGGGAATTTTGAAATTTTCATAGCCTAAAATGATAGATTTATTTTAGTTTTAAAAATATTAGAACATAGTTTATAAACTAGAAAGAAGAGAGAAGATAAAGAAATAAATAATAAGCTTCATGCCATCACCTTGTTACCACTTTGTTATTACCAAGATCTTGATTGGGCATGGTGAGACCATATGATGGACATAATAGAGCTGTGGAAAAATGGCCTTAGAAAGATATTTGATACCATATGTTATGAACCTACTTGCAGATAAGCTAATATAAGAACATAAAATAACTAATATGAATTGATAGTGCAACATCCTTTGAGCATATCTCAATGCAAAATATTCAATAGATGTCCTTTCCTCTTATAGAAGCCCTTTATTTAAGTTATTTTACTCAAGATAACTAATGTATCCTATACATGTGGGATAATTAAAAATAACAAATGGGCCAACTTATAAAGCATACATGTTCAAGATTTTATCAATAATACCTAATGATTGAAACAAAATGTTTAGGATGAAGGGTTTCTAAAACAAACACAAGTGTCTAAATATTAACAACACCATATAGAGATAGAAAATTAAGAATCTAGAATTTGAAGATAGTCTGATCAATAATATGGAGAGATATTACATGGGTGATCCTAAATATATATGATAGTAAATTATTTTGTCCAAGAAAATAGATAGTTAAATGGATAAGGGAAAGTATGAATAAGATCTAATTGTGTGCACATAATTCATTTATGTCAAATATACATTAAAATTTATCTTTTCAAGTGTCTAATAACAAATTTAGGTGTTTAAACTATCATAGCACAACAATTATGACTAACACATATTCATCTAACATTATGTCAGATAAATGAATTATATAAATGGTTAAAATTTTGGGGCATCCATGGTGATATAACATGCTCCCATGTGGTGTTGACCTGAAATAAAAAAATTGAAACTAAAGTATTTGAATTTTTTCGGAAGGATGATAATATCAAAGATAAGAAATCTACATTACTATAGACATATCATCAAATCCCAAAATCAAACTACCCATATTTTAAAATATTGTGAACCTCATAAATAAAATTATGATTACAACATTGAAAATTAATTCATATGAACTATATAGTCAAATTGAGAGATGGATACTCCTGAAAAAACCTTGGGAAAAATTTGTAATATGTTTAAATTAAATGAAAATAGGAGGTGAAAAACATTTTTATCATAAAATATACCTATTATATAATGATATTAGACATGATTACACAAATATTTTCAATCATAACTTGCCTCATAAAATCCTAAATCAAAATAACCAAACAAAACTTGGAGATTTTGTTGAGTCTAAATGTCCATCAAATCAGTTGTCTAAACAAGTAAATAAGGGTGTTAATAATCTTTTCTATCATTTGTATTTTTATTGATTTTATGTTAAAATACAAATTATATTTATTAGTTTCTAACATATTACTTCTTTTCATAGGTACTTCAGTTAAAAGTGTCAATAAAGACAATTACATAATCACATTTTGTAGAGAATATTTAAGTGCATTATTTTTTCTACATAGTTTGTTGTATCTTATAGATCAATTTTATCTAAAGAAATGCTAAAATACATCATCACCATCAATATACCAATAAAATATAAATAACTAAAAGGAAAATCAACCCCATAATTTTTTAAACCAATATAAACCTTGATAAATAAAATTTTAAATAGAAAACATTTTAAAAATTTAATGACATGAATAACAATGCTGAAAGTTATAGTCTTTCCTATTAAGGATTAAATTTGGTAGGAGACCCTACCTCTCATGAATGTTTTTTATGATGATTATTTATTCAACATTTCCCTTAAAACACTAGTATAATTCATAATAAAAGAAGGAAACATTAAAGACAACACATATATTTATGATAAACCTATTTTTTGATGGTATGTATAAAATTTCATTGTACATCTAATTTGGTATCCTAAAAAACTGATTGTATTATAATAATATCATCAAATCCCAAACTCAAACATACATCATACCAATATTTTAAGTTATTGTAAAACTCAAGAATAAAATTATGATTAAAATATTGAGTACTAATTCACATGAAATATATAACAAAACTAATAGATAGACACTCTTGAAAATTCCTTGAGAAAAAAATTACAAGATGTATAACTTAAATGAAATAATAGATAAAAGATCATTTTTCACATAACATGAACCTATTATACAATGATATTACACATTATTATTTTTTCAAATTGGTTCATGTTAATAATTGAATAGAATAGATTTTTTTTAAGATCCACAATGTCACGTGCCTTGGTTATGGTTTTTAACGTAGCTTACATTTTATAAGATCACCTTGTACTCTTAGTATACATGAGATACTTAAATGTGTTTCAAATATAAGTCATACATATTTCTCCTAGTGCATAGGAGGCACCTAATCTTAATTTGTATATGAGGTACCTATTCATAATATATAGGTGGTATCTAACTAGTAATCCTAGTATACCAGGGGCACCTAAATGTACTTCAAATATGAGACATCTACTCCTCATATATAGGAGACCCTTAACTATTTCTCGTAGTATATATGATACACTAAATTATGCTTCAAATACAAGGCATACATGTACTACCAATATATAGGAGGTACTTGATTGTGCTTCAAATATGAGTAACCTACTTAGAATATACATAAGATACCTAACTACTATTCCCAGTATATAGGAGGCACCTAAATATGCTTCAAATATGAGACACTTAATCCTAGTATATAAAAGCTACCTACATAGTACTCTTAGTATATGAGAGGCACCTAAATGTGCTTGAAATATAGAATACCTACACCCAATATACAAGAAGCACTTAACTAGCACTATCAATATACATGATGTATGTAATTATGCTTCACATATGATGTGTACATAATACTCCCAATATATAGGAGACACTTCATTATGTTTCAAATATGAGGCATTTACTCCTAATATATAAGAGGCACCTAACTACTATTCTTAGTATATAAGAGACGCCTAACCATGTTTCAAATATGAACCACCCACCTACTCTTAGTATACAAGCGACACTTAACTAATATTCTCAATATACAAGAGGCACATCCCTCTAATTCAAATATGAGGCACCTACTCCCAGAATACACAAGACACACCTAATTATGTGTATAAAGGAGGCACCTAATTGTGATTCAAATATGAGGTACCTACTCCTAGTGTACTCCCATATATAAGTGGAATCTAACTATGCTTCCATTATGAGGCACCTAATTATGTGTATACGAGAGGTACCTAACTATACTTCACATACAAGGCACCTACTCTTAATATACACATAACACTTAACAATGTTTCAAATATGAGGTATTTACTCCTAATATACATGAGACATTTAATTGTACATATAGGAGTCACCTAACTATGATTCAAATATGAGGTACCTACTCCTAATATACACAAGACATTTAATGCATACATGAGGCACTACCAATATATATGAAACACCTAATTGTACATATACAAGAGGTACACCAAAATTTGAACTTGTGACATCCCTTTTAAAAAGAAAAGTTCATCAACATTACACAAACTCATAATAATAATCATATATAAGAAATTAGTTTAATAATAATAATAATAATAATAATAATAATAATAATAATAATAATAATAATAATAATAATAATAATAATAATAATAATAATAATAATAACAACAAGAGTCGTGAAGTGGATTTAGTACCTACTACTAGCTATAAAAATATTTTGGATATCATAATGCATTTAGTAGTACTGTTAAGGCTTAGGTGAAGTATTTGTAATGGTTTGTTTGAGGTGGTCAAACCTGATTCCCTATTGCAGATTTGATTGTTGTCTAAAGCTAAAAATGTCAAAAAGGAGTCAAGTTGAAATACATATTTTAATTTTATTACTTTGCATAAACAAATCCAATTGAAAAGGAAATAATGATATCACTATCCTAATTTTTCATAAGCCTTTGTGGGTCTTTCTACTAATTTTTTTGTTCTCAACTTTATCCATTAAATTTTATGCATATAGTACAACCATCATTTGGTGTAGCTACAACACATGTCTTTGTCTCGACTTCTAGCTTATGATCTCTACTTTGGTGATCTTTTTACCTACCATGTTCTGTTTGGTGAGACTATTTTCCATGTGGTTTCTTTGTCTTATTTTTATCTATAGACCCTTTTTATTTGCAACTCCACTTGGACTATTTTTTTCAACCTAGACTAACCTTTTGTTTCATACCTTTATCATGAATTTTTATTTAACTATGGACCAAGTTCAATAGGATTATGCTATGTGGCATAATCACATTGAATCAGGGCCTCACTAGTATCAATAATGTTTATTCCATTATCTTTAATTTAACTATAGACTCAATAGATATTAAAACGTGTCAAAAATAATCTTTGTATCTTCTCATCACAAGGCTCCTTTTCATAGTTTTTGGCCATTTTTCTCATGTGGAAGCTCAGGGCATAGTCGTTGTTTGAAATTATTCTATAACTTTTGCTTCATTGATATCACCATGTGGATGACTATCGTTGATTGGGACTTTATAGTTTTGCATTTAAATTATCTTTTGGCAAGGCCCGACTCACCATAATTGAGAAATGTGTCCTTATCATTGGCAGTCAAATATTCAAGCACTTAGTCAATTTTGATGAAGCTCGATCAACTAAGAATCCATGTGAAGGTCATACTTGTCATCATCTAGAGGATCAAATACTATCAAATATTTAGGTTTTCATTTCTACTTTCCAATAACTCTAATTGAATGTGTTCTAGGTAGGTGTCATGATCTCAAACAATCTAAACCTCAAGTCTTTGGAAAATACCAATAGAGCTACCCAACATGGAATTAACATATTTCAGACACATGTCATTTGATGAACTACAAAAGCATAGCCAAAGCATTTTCTAATAGATATTAATCTATTTAGTCTAAATAAATGAATATAAAATAAAGGCATAAAGCTAAAATTGATGTAAGGACTAAAAAACAAGTAACAAATTACTCACATAAATAGACTAATCGATGGACTAAGCAAAAAATATTCAAAATCATAGAGTGATTGAATTTTACAGTAGATCAAACTTGAATGGAACCATAAGGGATTCAAAAAATAACCCTAGGGAAAACATAGTATCAACACTAATAACCATAAGCCTTCATAGGTCCTTTTGTTGCTTTATCTTCATATCTCCTTTTGTTGCTTCATTTATGATTTTGATTCCAACCATAAAATTCTATGCATAGACTATGGCCATTGTTTACTATATCTATGACATGTCTCTTCCTCTCAACTCTCTTATTGCTGAGACTATCGATTGTATGGCTTCTTTGTCTTAGCTTGGTCTAACTTTTTCTTTGTAGTACCACTTAGCATATTTTTTGTTGTCCTAAGCTATCCTTTTGCTCAATGCCATTTGTCACAAATTTTTATTTCACTATGGCCACTATGAATAATATTTAATGTTAGTTACTGTCAAAAATTTAATTATAGGAATAACACTTAGTTTGATATGTTCTTTATACAAAGAGAGTTTTTGAAAATCTAATTAAATTTTTTCATACAAAAATCAATTTTAGTTGGACCTTTTATGATATAATAGAAGGACATGCATATTGAGCTTGTGATTGTGTCCATGCGATTGTCCATTATTGGTTTGAGTAGGGTCTCATTGTCGATTAAGAGATGACAACATTTATAATATTTTTGTCAACTGTTAATTGGAATTTTTATCATAAGACTTTCATTTGTCTCTTATCTCTTATTGATCAACCTAAGGATTGATAAATGGAAAGGTGTGTAATGAGCACCTTTGGCATGTATAACCCTTGTATAAAATAAGTCATGAGGATATGACGTTCCAACTCTATTTTATAGTTAAAAGTGTGAAATTCATATACATGTGACCTCGATTGGTAATATGGATCATAATTTTATTAATATCAATACATAAAAATAGAATAAAGAACTAACCAACATAAAGATGTTGTATAAAAATTGTTAAAGTTACACCATGATATACAAATTACTTAGTGTATTATAATCAAAACATTACTCTTAACATTTTGAAAGACATGCTTAGAATTATATGAATGCATTTTTACTTATTAAAACATTAGTTCTTTTCCTTTGACATTCGACATGAAATATATTTTTCTAGATTATATACGCCTCTTTTAGTATACATTATTAACACTTGATTATAAATAGGGGAAAATAAAGTTCTAACCATTAATAGATATCATTTATTTCATATTCAAAAACCCCCCTCCCACCTTGCACCTACCCAAATGAAATGGTGTCATTATCTACATTGGCTCTCAAAGCTTAGCAACGAAAACAAATTAAAGATTTTTTTAAACAAGCAACCCACCCTTTTGTCAAAATCATGGCAAATGACCATTTCAGTTGTATGGTAAGAAAAGTAACACCCCCACCAAATGCAGACAACATGTGTTACCTTGGCATTTAACCCCTGCCAAGTGTACCACAATAAGAGAATGAATTAAAATGTGTCTAGAAATATAATCAAATCCAAAATAAGTAAAACACTATTTTAAGAAGAAAAATGAAGTGCAGCTCAAGGGAAGAGATGTTCAGAAGTTATCTATTCATACATCCTACAAATCTAGAATTAAGGATTAAATGAGCAACTAAATGCCAATTCCTATGAAAAAACCATAAAAGAAATGCTTTCATTCCAGGTTTATGCTGTTTGAAGCTTATTTTTTATTGTTCATCTTTAGCTGGTGAAAATGTCACATATACTTACTGTGCTACAAGGACATCTTAAACAAATGTAAAAAATGTCTACATCTTTAGATTATTCTAAAGATGTCAACATAAATTATTTTCTCAACTTATGTGGGGCCCAGGGTGTTTGGGTCACCCATAAGCCTTTATGTAGCTATTTTGTTTCTAATCAACCTCTACAATTTATGTTTTCCTAATTCTATATCATGGAGTTAGTGGAAACATGTTTCAAACACTTCAATAGTCCTACAAACTATAAATTAAAATTGATTATTTCAACCAAATAGGATTACAATAGACTTTCATGATCCTATTTAGATCACATGAAAGACTAAACCCAATTTATGGGGATGATGATCAGGCTCTATACAAAGGTTAAATATAACCTCATGAACCCTACCTTCATTTTGGAGTTCATGAAATCATGTGGTCTCATTATGGAGAAATAAACTATGGTACAATGATTTTAATGTAGCAGTAATTATAAATAATCTTCTTATGGTCTTTGATTCTGTAACAAATGCAGGGAGGCATTAGCATGGATAAGTTATCTAATTAAGTATATTTCTCTCTCATGGTTGGTCTGCATATGCTTGGTTATGTTGATAGTTATCTTCTAGACTCTTGGTGATTGAAGTTATGGTGTGCTCATAGGCCAATGGTTTTGTTGTTTATGTCTGTAATTGGCCTAGATATATATCCATCTTAGATTATAGTATTGCTAGGATGGTCAATATTTTTGGGTGATGGATTTTAGTCTTTTTAATAGAGGTTTGAGTCATTGTCTTTAGTTTTCCTAGTCTATTTTCATTTGTCTTAAGCTTGTGCATATTTCTTGGGTTTTCAACTCATGAATTGAATTTGTTTTCTACAATTATTCGCAATGTTAATAATTTTTTTCATAAACAATGTTAGATATATTTTCAATAAAAACTGGTGGTAGTTGCATATAGACATGAGTCAAATGAGAAGTGAACAATCAAATGCCTCAAATATGGTGGGAGGTCACACATTGAAGATATTTAATTATGATTTAGCAAATCTACAATCATGAATGAATCCCATGGTGATCAACATGAAAACACTAACTCACGCCTTGGAAAAAACAACAACAGTACATAAAACAATATAAACCATAGTACAAGATGTCACATGATCCAAAGCTCTATGATAAAATGACCTTTTCAACTAGGTTGGCTAAGGTGGGCAAGGATTACCATGGAGATTTTTTATGGCTCACCCAAGAAATAGAGGAACAATGTAGGTTCAGTATCTTCAAGTTTTTACCGTATGGATTTTGGACAAGAAGACCCTTTCAGAGGCTATTAGGACTGTTGCTAGTGGCTGACCAAATAGTGGTTAAATTATTGAGGTATGCCTACACTTGAACTATATTTTCTATTAAAATAATAGTACAACTAAAAGGGTTGTATTTTAATTGGTGAAGATGATGGTTACTAATATCCATCCACCAAGGTACAAATCTCTTTAGGTACCCAACAAGGAGAGTCAAGCAGTTAAGGCCAGGATCATGCCTTCGGTGATTTTGATGACGTGGATTACCCTTATTCATGGGCACTTAGCTGAAGGAGCTCATTAATTTAGATGTATGCTTACTCATCACTATAATCCACTGTATGTTTATCTTCAAAATATGCACTAAGAGACCAACATTCTATGTATTTTAGTGATTCTATGTAAATACTCTCTATTGTGGTATGCACAAAAAAATAGTGAAAAGTGATTCAAATAGTATCCTACTACATAGGTAATAATAACTAGATCATGCGATTGAGTAATTTTCAACCAAATACACAAGATGTATACATTTTTATTGAAGTTTCAAGAGATATAGTTTGGTTCTTTTTGACTAATAACACAAATTCTCATCATGTTGAGCACATTCTCACTATTCACAGAGAGTGTTGAGGTTATCATGGCCATTTACATAAATATTACATTCATTTTCCCTCAAATAAGGTTTATCACCTTCTTCAGGTAATCCATGCCTTTGCATTTATAGGCATCTCGTTGACTAACAGTTTGTGTCTGTCAATTTTGTAAGGATAAGAAAGTACTTAAGTTTTTACCCCTTATGATGTTGATTAGATCCATATCCATCTTCCTGTCCATCTCTTGACCTTCGCTATCCCATTTATAGTTATGGGGATTGAATTTGGATACAATAGTTCAGATCAATGATATCCCTTTAACCCATTATGTAGTGATATTTAGAAAAAATTCTACAATGATTCCTCACCACATCTCTTTGAATTTAGATTATATGACATCTTGATTCACTGTAGTAATAGAGATACATCATGCTTAGGCATTGATGGAATCCAGAGGTTGTGCTAAAAAATTAGAGCTTATGCTTGGACTAATCTAAAGGAGAGGCTAAGGTTGCAGTTCCTTTTTAGCTTTTGTTTGCTAAGCACCTCCTCCTCCATGGTAAAAATGGCTGACATGGGCTGGTGATCTAAAAACCTACTCTCTGCCCTCTCATACGACACTTGATTCACCCCTTTCCCATATAAAAGTATATGATCACACCTGTAAAACCAAAACAAATAGATGTGTCAAAGGATAGGTGTGAGAAGGAAATGAAACTAGTAATACTTTATTTTTTAATTCACTAGAGGATCGATTGCCATACCAAGATGGAATATAGCATTTTACCCCTATTTTGTTTTGGTTGCCATAGTATTGATCACAATTTGTAGTGTATTTGTATGTTGGGGTGAAATCTATGTGCCCTTCTTACCACCCTTCGAATATCCATCTTGCATTTTTCTCCAATTTGAGCTGGTATGAGGCAAAACAAAAAATCATTTCAAAAATAAATCCCAAACCCAAGGCCATTACCAGATAGACCATTTCATCAGAGATACATCACATATTCTAGAGGACCTTCCTCTACATAGTTTATACTGAGATCAGTTATATTGGGGTCTAGGGGTTCTTAGCACAATGTACCTCCATTACCTACAACTTTTACATATACTAAATGGGTCTCTAAGACCCCTACATCTCATAGGTCATCACATTAAGTGCCACAACATCATAACATCACTACATAGGTTGTTTCAAATTTAGATTATATATCATAGTAGATCATGGGCTCATAGTTTCCTTTTCACACTACATGCATATTCATGGTTCCCCTATTTGGCAAAGGTAATGGTGATGGTGAGTCTCCCATGAGACTCATTGGCTAGTATTGTTTCTACCCTTGTACATAAATCCTTCTCTCTCTCATTCATGATACATAGTTTATTTTCATTTTCTTGTATATAGATTATACTCAAAAAACACAAAAATAATATAATATGACAAAATACAAAAACATTCAAATATTTTAAAAATACAAAAATTTACAAATTGTATGCATTGCTATGTTTACACTTCTACTTCTTACCAGATATTACATATTAATAGCTATCCTAGTATAGTCAATTTTATCATACACATATGCTTCACTTGTTCTTGTCGAGTTCTTGCAACTTTTAGATAATAATCCGATCCACTACATTGATCTAGACTATCTATCATCTATCCATTGGGGACATTTACATTGATCTAGGTTTATACATTTGCTACATCCACCCATTTGGGGGAATCTCATACATAGCTTCTATAACTAGGTTTTATCTTTACATACTATACATTCCAGCTTGCACATTGATTTATCTTGATATTGATCATTGCTCATCATTGCTCAAATTTATTACCAACTATCACTAGTTAGACTCATTATATATGCATCCTAGCATTTACATAGATTTGTACTACACAGTTATACATAAATTCATTTCTAGTTCTTGGATTAGACTTGATTGGGTTTACTATGCTTATTTCATTTTGAGGGAATTTAAATGTACCATTGTTCTTTGGATTCTATGCCACTTTTCTAATTGTATGCATTGGACATATTCCCATGTCCCTTGTGTGTGCTTCCTTGCTTCTATATATAGACATTTGAACATGTCCTTCTTGGTGGCTCTACACCAAATTGATTGTTATTTGCATCTGTAAAAATTTGAACATGTCCTTGTATGTTTCCATTCTCAAATTTAGTGACATGTGCCCATGTCCCTTGTATTATGGACCCTTGGCCTACCTATTGTATGTCTCATGTGTTTTTATGTTTGTTTCCATATATTCTTCTACAACATGACACTAGTATTTACTTGTTACAAATACACCAATTTTTGATGCCATGAAATCTCTCATGCATCTACCCTTCTTATTTGGGTGCCTTGATGGACATCATGCCCCATAACCATAGGTAACTACTCAGATTTATTGCTATATATATTACTTGCATCTATCCTTCCAACCTTGTGCAATGCTAGATTATAACATACATCTTACATTTCCTACTTATGTTCAGATACATTACATTCTAATGTTATGTTTTTGCATTATGTTAATATATCATGCACATGATTTGACTAAAATATTTTGTAGAGATACTTATTTATATGTTAGTTCTTACATAGGTTTCATAACTACCTTCAAAAGTGGAGGCACTCACATGGGTTTATCACAGAGACTAGGGTCTTACATTACTTTGCACATATACATTTCATCACACAAGATCAATTTTAGATATCAAATTCAAGGTAGACAAAAAATATAATAGAGATTTAGAATTTAATCTAGATCACTCAAAAATCATACCAGACAGTCATTAGCACCTAGATTGGGACACTAGCATCACAGAACACTACTATCCATAATAAGGTGCTACTGTCTATTAACCCCAGCTTCAAGATAGTCCATATCATTAAGACCAGTACACCAAGTATAGTACATATTCTTAGATATGTAGTTAGAAGTTTGAAAATTATGTTTAGATTTAGCTTAGATATATTTATTTTAGTTTAGATTCATACAAGTTACTCAGATTTAGGGGCGTCATGCATGACATGATCACTCGTACAGTTAGATCAGTTACAAAGTTTTAACTATTACATAATTGATTTAGATTCAATATACTCAGATACTATATTAGGAGCATGTGTGTGCCACATTAGTCTCAATATACTTATCTTCAAATAGGTTAATTAGATGGAATGATAAAATCCATGTCATTCTCTATATTATATATAATTATTATCACATTCTAGGTTGTCACTAGATTCATGCCTTACTCCATCTATAACGGTTGGCATTCTCAAATGGCCTGGAGCCACCTAATATACATGAGTCACTGTGGAGTGAAATACATAATTATATTTACTTAATTAGATACTTTCAATATTTTGTGTAGTATAATTACAAATGCATCTACTTCACACAGGGAACAATGATTGATTCATGGCCTACTTGAGTTCTTGAGCCACCTATATGAGAGGGTTAGACATACTTATAGTCTTATCCAAACTATTCACATAGATCAAGATTCATTTAGTAGGGATGGGTAACAATGGAGTCAAAACCAGTTTGAGTTCTTGAGCCACCCATATGAAGATTGAACAAGCCATCAACTTAGTTCTAGTTATTCAATGATATGACCACTATGCACATTTAGACACATAGGGTATCCCTAAGTTCATTTATTGGTTCACATACCCAATGATGTGTATTCATTTATTTTCTCTCTCCTTACTTAGTTTTACTTAGTTATCTCATTTTAACATAGCCTTTTGCTTTTGATCATCTCTTTAGTAATGACTAAGTTTTTCATGTTTTATTGCAAGACATTGCTTTGGATTATGTTCCAAATATGCAAACCCAAATTCACATGTTCAAACTCATCTACATGGGCTTCACTTCCAAGGTAAGTCCAAGTATGCTTCTTTTTAATTTATACTAGCCATTTTGATTTGTTGTATTACTAGTATAAAGGGGTGGGGTAGTGAGGTTGGGCAGGGTAAATGTAATCACATAAAATTGGTAATTGGATGCTAAGAGTGTCAGTGGATTTAACATATCTATATGCTAGCCATAGACCTATCTTTGAGCATTAGACTTATTTTTTCAATCATTCAATAGATCACAATCAACTACAATCAATCAAAACATAGTGCTAGAACTATCATGGGTAAGTGCACCAACTTGGTGGAATAAAAAGGGCCTACACATGGACATTATATTTTTGAAATTTTAGACATGTGAATTTATATAGATAATTAGAGATGGCTACACTCAAAATTTGAAGATGGTATAAAATCATGAATTGTAGAATTTGGAGTCTAGTTTTCAAAAAACTACTTTTTAAAAAAAATAGTTAAGTATAAATAGATTAAAAATATAAAATTTCAAAAAGACCTATAATTTTGATAAAATTTGAATTATACCATTCCGTGTATCCCACCATTTTTTGAGCATCGTTAAATATTTTTAAAAACCCTTTGGTGAATATTTAGATAAGATCTTCTAGTATGTTACAAACTTTTTAAAATATTTTTTTGATGAATATATATTTTTGATATTAATTTTGAAATTAAGTATATCTTGAAAACTGACAAAAAAATGGATACCTAGTCGTGTAGTCCACCCTAACTACCTCAAAAAAAAATTGATTTTTTTTAATGTGTGTAGAATTAGACCTAGTTTTTACCATATAATTTGTTTTGTATTTGAATTAACAAAAAATAAATTAGATGAACATGAATAGGCATGAAGTGACTTAAAAAAGGTGTTATTAGAATTAAATATAGTTTGAACCATTAAAATAGCCCAAATATTATAAAAGTCATATATTTAGAAAGAGGATAGCATGCTTATCATAACAGTAATAATTTTTCAAAATTTGATGTTGAAATCCATAGCGTATTTGGTGATTGAAGTTGAAATTTGTTGCTTTTTCCTAAAACTCTCAGTCTTAGCTATAGATGCATAGTCCCAGGCCTTTGGCTCAAAATTCCAATCCATTTACAAGCCAAAAGGCTTGGTTTTAAATTCAAATCCAAATAACACATATGCATTGTATAACACATATGTATTATATAATGAAATAAATAACTTGTATGCATTATATAACATGTACTAATTGCTTTGACATAAAACAAAATAGCCAAATTTCATGTTTGTTATAGGGGAAAGGTCTCATTAGTCATGCATCCTTATAGGGGAAATGTCAAATTTCATGTTTTTTATAGGGGAAAGGTCCCATTATATTTAGACAGTGAATTAAGGTGCCATAACATCGCATTAGAATTCAAAAATTTTACCTATTTCAATATGTCATCTTAACTGCTTATAACTAAGTTTCAAGGTCTAACACATTATACATTTGATAATATAAATGATTTTATCATGAGAGTTCATAAAATGCAATTTTTAAAACTATGATAAAAAATTAACCTTTAGAGTACCAACCACTGTGCATTAGAGTACCAATAATTGACTCTTACTTGTCAAGATGTGATTGGTTACTTTTAATTTTATAGAACAAATGTTGAACAAGTATTGGATATTACATGTTCAGCTTCTAGTGCACTTTAATATTTATATACACCAATATGTTTCATTAATAGAACACATGTTAACAAAATCCTTGTTTGACAATTAAAACATACACATCTATTAGGATCTTTCCCCTAGTAGGGTAAGGATATACCTTACCACCTTACTTGCCCTTAAATTTTGTATTTCTTATTAATATTATCCTACTTGCCTAAAATCCTATCTTATCCTTTTGTTGTTTCTTTGATATCTCTAACCAGACCCCTTTATTTATAACTTTTGAACTAATTTGTTTAAGTGGCAAACCCATTGAATTGGACTATGTAGTATATATAATCTTGGGTAAGTAGAAATGAGAATTGAGCCCTTGGTGTAACAGTGCATCTCTTGGATATCTATTTCAATAATTTTATCTAATGGAGCCTAATACCTATGAATCATGCCTTAGATTGTCCTAAAAACATTCCTAGAATGTGTTAAATAAAGTTTGTTAAGTTTCCTCTAAGGTCACTTAGTGCATCTAATTCAATAGGTGCATTTTGAGGTCCAAATTGAAATTCTAACAAGAGTCTTCTATTGTTACAATTATTCACTTGATTCCCCTAATGTATTCAAATACATTATTCAAAATTTTCTTAAAATTAAAATCTCTTGTGAAAATATGGTTAATCCTCCATTCCATGCACCTCCTTCATCTACCCCTCCATCACACATGGGGAAACAATCAACCACTCCATCCATTCCCACATCATCTAAAGAGTGTCTTTGACATGGGACTAGTCCTAGCTGTACCATGGATGCAACAATTGCAAGCTAAAAAATAAGCTAGACAACACTTAGTGCTTATCAATACTATAGAGTGGTCTGAATTAATAACCCTATTATCCACCATGTTTTTATTTTTAACAAATGAATTTATATTTTCAATTGGAGTGTTTTGAATTAGTACTTGATTCAATGTTTGGTTTTGTATTAGTGTTTGAGTATGAGAATATATCTTTATAAGGCACTTGTTGATAAGTGTTTTTCCTATCTGCACCCCTTTCTTAATGATCTCTTGAAATATGTTTACAAAATTGAGTTTGATATTATGAACCATCTTAGAATTTATATTTTGTGTAAAGATATCGACTAATTGTGTATCAAGTAGGTTATGTGAAAACTGATTAGCCAAATATCTCCACTATTGTAACTATGTCAAGAAACTCTCTCTTCCTTGTTTCTTGGTGTTGCACAAATATACAACCATTAATGCATTCTCTATGTTGTTATATAAATGGTTGAAATTTTTTTCTAACATGTCATTGAAAGTAATGACTAAACTCTTCGGTAATTTGAGAATCCATTCTAGCACTTGTCCACCCAAGCTACATGGAAATAGGCGTAGAAAATAGACATTATTTTAGGCTACCTCTTGGCATGCCATAACGAATGCTTGTAGATGTTCTCTTGGATCTCTATTCCCTTTTTACTTATTAAATTTTGTCATTTCAAAGTGAGGGGAGAAAGGTACCTGAATAAAGCTTACATCAAATAGATAAGGGCATATGTCATCAAAATTATACTTTTTGGGTTCCTGCTTACCTTATTAAAGTTTTAAAACTATCCCCTTTATCACACTCCATTCTTGAACATTGGGCATGGTTTACAATGAGATAAGGGTATTTTGCTTGGTATTAATGAATTATTGGCCCTAGTTGGCATTAGTGTAAGTGGTATTGGCTCCCCCTTGCTCAATTCAATTTGGAATATGCACCCTATGTCCTAAATTATACATTTTACATAGGATATAATGTTGGTTTGGATTAGAATTAGAATAGGTGAGGTGTTGTTATTCCCAAGGAAGTCATTGTTGTGAATGGTAGGGAATATTTTGTTGGTATGGTATAATCTATTGTTGGTTTTGGGGAATTTTTTGTTAATCTAGAATAAGTCATCATTATTGTTGTTTTTCAAAAGGAACTTGATGTCATTGTTTGTTTTCAACATGAAATTGTTATTATTGATGGTTTAAAAGAGGAACTTATTGTCATTATTATGAATTAGAAGAAGTTGGTAATGTGTTTTGTGAATTATCTACTACATATTAAGGTGGTGGATTATTCACAACATGTTTGAATAGTTTGGAACATTTTGTGAATCATTAGGTACTTATATTGCATCATTGAAAATCTTCTGATGGTTGAAAAATGTATGATCTATATCAATTGGAACTTATTTTGAATCATTTGTTTATACAAGTTGTTTAGGAGGAGCTAAAATATCTACATCAGATGTAGGATTAGCTAGGTCTTGTTATGTTTGTACATGCAACTAATTTTTTTCTATGAATGTGGAGTTGTAGAATGAAGTTACAACCAAATAATGTCGTTAAGTTAGTGATAAGATGATCTATGTAATGTTGAATATTTTTTGTGTATAGTGGATGTTATAATGTGACCAATTCAATAAATATCAATGAACGGACCCTTCCCTTTGCTATATGAAGTAATGGTTGGTCTTAAAACTTGAGTAGGAGGTTTCTCTTGAGGTTTTTCCTCTATTAAAATGTTATCCTTTGGAAAATTATGTGGGAGACTAACTCCTAATTCTATTAGCCTTAGGAGAGCTTCATCTTGATAATCTATGAGTTGATTATTGAATTGAACTTGACTTGATCCTAAAATGGGAGGACTATATTCAAACACAACCAGATGTTCACCTACATCCTCTTTATATTCATTATTCTAAGGTGTCCCAAGGGATCATTAAAAAAATTCCTAAAAAACTAGAGCCATAAAAGACCCCACGATGAGTGCATACTGACATGTTTAGAATGGTACCTAGTCTTAGAAAGTGTTGTAAATCTAATCTTGGTTCAGATTGGTATTTGGAGTTCAAAATGGGGTCAACTAGTCTTTGGAACATGATATTAATTTGAAAAGTTCATGTCCCAATAAATTTAAATCTACAATAAGATTGGATGTTCTAGGTCTTCATAAATGGTTTGGGTCAAGAAAATTAATGTCTATAATGAAACCTAGAATAAGGACAAATGGTATTGGTTTATATTGAATTAGAATTGTTAGTAAAACATCTTGACCTTAGTTAGTATTTGAATTTACTTAGGAATGAGACTAGAATAGAGTGAAATGGTTCAGAATATGTGAATTGGTATAACACAAATTACCTAAGTCTAAATCAAAAGTGGATTGGGCAGCATAAACTTACCATATGAGACAAAGGCTATTGCTTCAAGTGGTAAGAAAAACACTATAAAAATTACCAAGCTTGGTTTATAAAGTGGATATTGTAATGATATCAAGTGGAAATGAAAGGAGGCCAAAGGGTTCATTGGGACTTAGGGTGTAGGTTAACATAGGAAAACCTAAGTCTAGATTTAGAATAGGAATGGGTAGCATAATACCTAAATTAGTAATGAAAATGTCTTTGAAATTTATTTTTGGTCTAATAATTTGGTGATTTTGTCATCAAATGAGGTTGTGAATACAACATGGGTTTTAACAAAACCACAACAATAAATCATGTGAAAATTGACATGGGTTACAAGATAGTCACTGAATTCTTTTGATATGCTTACTTTTGAAAGAATAAAATTTAAATTTCACTAAATAAAATAAATTATTACACATTATTGGTAGGTTTTTAAACCCCCTTTCTCTCAAAAGTTTATACATAAAAGGTAATTTTTGAGGGCTAATAACCTTTGCACCTATGATCAATGAGATATTTATGATAAATGTGGTTTTATACCTTAAGTTTTTAATGACAAACTAAATGGTTTCGATATACCTCAAAATATATGGACACTTTAGATTAATCCATCAATTAGATATGAGGTCTTGTGGGCCATTCACCAAAGGTTCTAGTCCCTTTGTGACCAATTCAGTCATTGGGGTCTCAATAAAGTGCTACTAATATAGCCAAACTCTTAATTACATATTAGCTAAGATATTACTAATGCTACTCTAATTTATATACCCCATCAGATAATGGGGTCAATAAGATGCTAGGATGTCACTTCCTAGGTCAACTTGCCCCTAAAGACTAGTGGGAAGGTGATGAAATCCACTCCATGAAGTTAAAATAAGATATAAGAAAAAAGTGTTTTTTTTTATATTTCTTAAGACGCTAGGAATGGGCAAGAGAAGATCATACAATAAAAATATATTTTTCAGGTAAGGCACATAAACAAGTAAACCAATGTGCTTTTGGTCACCAAGGATCCTTAAATGGGGCAAGGGGAGAACATAGACATAAAAAAAAATCAAATACAAACAACCCAAGCAAATACAGATAGTAAATGCTCTTGAGAACACAAAGGCAATGGTGGTTTGTTCTTTTTAATCATTAAATACCAAATGTGGATGAAGTTTGCCTTTGTAGATGAATTGTAAAAATGAAAATAACTTAAATAGATAGGAAAACCTATAAAACAAAGGATTAGATGGTCAAATAAAGGTTTTAACTATAAAAAAAATTAATTTTAAGACTTTTAAACTCTTAAAATTTTTACCATGGGCTAACGTCACCATTTATTAGAATAACATCACTGATTCCAAAACCAGAAACATAGTTTTGACAACTTCATTGATTAACAGGATGAACTCACTGATTATTGGATGAGTTTTCCATTTTGAATAGAAACATATTTTACTATTTAATTTTCATGTTTTCCAAAACACAAGGTGAGTTTGATTTTTTTAAATGAAGTTTAATGTTTTCATGGAAACCATAGAAAACTGTATAAATGTGACTTCATTGTAATTAGGTTTCAACCTCATTAATACCTAGGTCGAATTCAATGTTTTCTTCATGAATTCTCCATTTCTTGTAAAATAAATAGAGATCACAAAATAATATAAAATTATATCACCAATATGCAGAGCAACCTCTTCGATTACACGAGTAACCTTGTTGGTCCATAGGGTGACTTCACTATTTCACAAGGTGACTTTGTCAACACATAGGACAACTTTGCCATTTTCAAGGTGACCTCACCAATTACTAAAAAATATAGATACAACAAATTTAGAATAAAAAGAAGTAAATTAACACCAAAATATGGTTTGATTGTTTAACTAGAAGACTTAAGGAGGTATAAAGGAGGTTTTTGAGATGCACGATCCCACTGGGAGTGCCATTATGTAGATCAAGATTACAAAGAACTTAAATATGGAACGAATTCTAGAACTAACAATCTATGCTTTCTCCCAAGGGTGAGATAGAATCACTAAACAAAGAAATCAATACAAGAATATGAACAATGCATTAACCTACCTTCCTTGAAGACTCCATATAGAAACTATTTTACATATGCTTATTCTCAATTTTCGGATATAAGTGTCTTTGTGAATACATGTGTTCATTCTGACATCATCTCCCCTTGTCCACTAATGGCTTTGGTCAATTAGGATGAGAAATGGTGAAGCTTTTAACAATATTTAAGCATTGATTCTTTTCACATAAAAGCTTAATAGAAAAGGGTCATGTGGCCTATAGTTTTTACTCTATATTCAATGAGAAATGAAGGCTCAAGGTGTGTGCAAGTACATAGATTTATTAGTCAGTCTCAATAACATAATTCTATTAAACAAGACATGAAAATGTATATGAATAATAATATAATAACATTCCCTAATAATAGGTTAGTTGTTTTAACAACTAACAACTAAAAACCCTAAAATCTCTCTTACAATATCACTACGTGATTTATTGTAACAAATCACTTACATTAATAAACTTGAATAAACCTCTCCACCAATTAAAATTTAATTATGTAGAGTACAAACCTAAACTCACTAATATATCTATGTTAGGACTAATTCCTAACATCCCCCTTTATTTTTATCATGGGATGAGAAACTCGAATATTGATTTCAATTGATAATACATTTGATTACATTGAAATGGAAAGTTTGAAGATTATCCATATTCTATTGAAACTTATCTATGTTTGATAAAATTATCTGCAACTTTATGACACAAAACATAAACTACAAAACATTAAAATGATGTATAACTTATTAATAAAATGAAAAAAATAATAATTAAAAAAAATATTGAAATATTATTTTTATTGACACAAATTTTATTTATAAAAGTAAAAAGACATTACCATGACTAAAAATATAAAACCATAAAAACCATTTTTAAAAAATACATATTAAATACCTACAACCTTATAATTTATTTATTTTTAAAAGAGAAAAAAAAAACAATAAAAAACAAAAACATAAACACCAAACCTAATAAACAACCAAATCCACGATTCATAACTTAAAAGCATAAAAATAAACAACAAATCATAGTAAAAGTTCTAAATCATAAAATTACAAAACTATTAAAATGTTTGAAAATAAAACCAAAAATTATTTAAAATAAACTGCATTCAAAATAATACCATAAATAGCCCGAAACTTGAAATAATGAATAATTAAAAAGAAAGCCCATATATAAAAAATTACTAAAAAAATTTAAACCTAAAAAAAACTCTTCCGCTACCGTGCAGTAAGGAAGACGAGCTAAAAAATTGCAGACTTTGAGATTTTTGAGGACGGTTTGAGGGAAGGATTGAGTGCCATCGAGATGAGGGGTCTGTTAACTCACCGATAAAAACAGAGTCGATGAGTGTTGCATGGGTCGCCGAACCGAATTAAAGTCTCCATTCAAGACCTCTACATGGTGAGAGTGTGATTCAAATTGGATAATACCGTCGTCATCGAGCAGATTGAGTGTACTCAATGAGTATGGCTGAATAGATGTTGAATGGTATTCCACCATTTGAATGCAAGTGAATGGTGGAGTTAGTGGACTCACAAGTAATCTGCACTATTAGATTACTGGTAATATGTAAGAATGGGTGAACATACAAGTAATAGTTGTTGCAAGTGGGTTGGACTGCATAGTCAATTGAGTGAACGATTTTGAGTGTAGCACAAATGAATAGAGAGCCACAATGCTTAGAGAGGTCACACAAACCTACTCTAATACTAAATATAGTTTTACACCATATTCAAAACAACATAATTTTATTAAACAAAACGTTACAACATATATGAATAATATTCTAATAGTACTCCCTAACAATAAGTTGTTATAAAAATTAACAATTAACAACCCTGCAATCTCTCTTACAATATCACTATGTGATTTGTTGTAAAAAATCACTTATATTAATAAACTCACCTATTTATTGAATAAACCTCAACACTAATTAATATTTAATTATATGGAGTACAAACCTAAAATCACTAACATATCCATGTTATAATTAATTCTTAACATGACCTTTAGTATTTATAGTTGGATATAAACCTCTCCACTAATTAATATTTAATTATGTGGAGTACAAACCCAGACTCACTAATATATCCATATGAGTAATTCCTAATATGGCTTTAATATTTATAGCTTGATTGAAATGATATGGAACTTCCTTCTCATGATCAAGGTGTGTGATCCAAAATCAATTTAACTTTGGTTCGATCAAATGCAATTAATGTTGTAATTAATATTTGGAAGAATTGAGCAATTCATAGGCATGGCTTGCACAAAAAAGATATTTGTAGCATTGATTAAACATGGCTTGTATTTTTTACTTTGTGATCAATGATTTTATGATGATGTCACCTTTTATTGAATTTTTATTTTCCAAAATTAGATATTAGCTAATTTGATATGAATTTTTTATTTAAACATTTAATTGTATTTAAGAAATTAAATGAATACAATTAGGCGTTTTACAATTCTTTGAATTTGATTAATGGAGTTGTTGATGTTTTGGGGCCTCCAATAGTTGAGATCACATTGGTGAAGTTAAAATAACTATTAAACACTTATTTTATTCTATATAGGTCCATTAAATAATTATTCATTCCTACATACACTAAAATTATTCTCAACATGATAGTACCCTGTTGTTTTCTACAAGTGCTCATCACTGATCACTGTGCAAGTAGAGTCCTAGTAATTTGAAAGTCTTGTATTGCATGGAAGGAGTGATAAGTAGATGATTTTGTGTGTTTTATTTATTTTAACCCATTAAAACCTCATCAAAGCACTTTTTAAATCTAAAAAGGCAAAGAGAGATCATGTTCTCATGCATATCATAGGACTGCGTGTACCCTATAGGTCAACATGGATTTAGTTGTGAAAATCAATAAAAAATGAAAGAATTGGTTTCATATAGGTTTAAATAGTTTAAAAATCATCCAATAACTCAAAAAAAATTGTCCACCTCAACACCAACCACCCCAAAGCAGACACATAATGACCTCAGTTTAGAAGAATGTGTAAAAGTCTTGCTTATGCAAGAATGAATTAAAGAGGCAACTCTTGCCTTGTATGAGGTATGAAGGTATAAAGTCTCATGACTAATAATTTGAATTGATATATAGATATTACTTCATGGGTATAATAACTGAATAATTCAGCATAAGGACTTTAGAATGATGAAATACAGACCTATAGGTTTGTAGACCTATAGGTCTCCATTTCCAAGAGAATACAATGGACCTTATGTTTGATGATGAAGTTTAAGTAAAAAAGGAGTTATGGAAGAAATTAATAGGAAAAAATATATGTATAAACCTCAATTAAAATAAATAATATGGTCCTCACAAATTTTCAATATGATCGAAGGTGTAAAGGTCAGAAAGTTTAATTAGGCCTGAAGCACTAAATTATCACCTACAGGTATGATTGTATGAAGATGAATAAACCTACCACTTTAAAGTTTTTTTAGGGTTGGAAAGGATATAGTGAGATAAATATATGGTCTATTCCATTTTAGAGACTCAAAACCAATTGAATAAATATTTTCAAAGACTAACGTTCAAGAAACCTAGACTATGCACTTACAAGCCTAATGAGGAATTGTTAGGTCTGTCTTCAAATGTATGAGGAAATATGAAATATTGCATTGACATTTAGGTTTATAATATACTAAAAAAATAATGGATCCTAATTAATTTGGTTAAAATTATTTGAGCCTTGAAAATTTGAAAACAAACTCCAAACTAGGCCATTAGGGTCATATTGGCTTAATGGCCTACAAACCCTCAAAATATGAAAATTAGGTTGCATAGCCATTTATAAGGAAAATACTCATTGGAGGTCATGAAGAAACAAAATATAGGTTTTCATAAGCCTATGAAAGGTATTTAAAAATAATAAAATACACTTTGAAAGGTTCTATGCCAAAGTCACTTTCTCTAGTTCTCACACACAATCCTGCAAGCTCAAGAGGTAGTCTTGAAAGGCCCAAAACTTTATGGAGAATATGCATGGTGGAATATGGTTATTGGATGAGTTTATGTGGGTAAACCTATTATATCACATGGAATTATTTTTATTATTAATGTCATATATGCTATGAATAATCATTAATAAGGAGGGGGATTCTAAAACCTTGTTTTGCATTGTGAAGAACTTGAGAAGGCTCAGTTTTATGAATGGATATTTTAGGAGAATTTATGTGGGGATTGAAGATATTAGAAATGGAGTGGGACCCGATGTGATAAAAAATGTGGAATTTGTTTAGGGATTATATTCCTCACCTTTATGACTCATGGTTAAGATGATAAACCACTTCAAACCCTTCTTAAACCATGCATAGGACCCAATGGAGGAATTTGGTTTCCTAACTAATAAAAAATCACTTAAATTAATAAAAATAATTTAATTACATATATAAACCAAATATAACCTAATATAACCATCACTTGGCATGTGTGGGAGGAATGTATCAATTTTTGGCGTAAAAGACTACCTATCAGAGCTAGTTTGCAAGGCTTTGAAGCCTATAAGTTTCACTAACCATTTGCTGAGTCTTATTAAGCCAAGATAGAGGTATTTTGGAACTTAAAAGGTCATTTTATATGTATTCATAATGAAATTATATTTTTCAAGAGGATAACTAGGTCTGGGGAACCCTAACCGATCCATCTTGTACTAAGAGAGTGAATAGCAGGTTCTTGGCAGCATAAACAATTGTGAAACTCAGTTCTTATTATATTCCAAGATGAAAATAACATGTATTTAGCTTAGGATGGTGTTGTAATTTCAATGAATCCTATTTAATAATGCCAAGTGTCAAACATAAGCTTTTAACTCTTTTTTGTCCAATAATATGTAATTTCAAAAAAGGTTGATTAGTCATCTAGGGGGTTTAAGAGTCTCTTCTATCCCTTTCCTCTAGAATATCATCTTAAAGAAATTAAGACATGGCAAGGAGATGGATGAAACTGATCTTAGACTTTCCTCTTGGACTAAAAATGACTTTGATGAAGTGAAACTTGCCATTAGAGTTACTCCTCTCTCTCTCTCTCTCTCTCTCTCTCTCTCTCTCTCTCTCTCTCTCTCTCTCTCTCTCTCTCTCTCTCTCTCTCTCTCTCTCTCTCTCTCTCACACCTTCATTTATCCTATATATACAAGCGTTAATGGCTTGTTATGGATCCTTTGGTTGAGTATGGAAAAGACTTGTTCAACTAAACACTTATACTATTCCTTTAAATGTTGATTGAAGTTGATTATTACATTTGCATATGATTACAACTAGCTTACTTGTGTGTTTGTTGATGAATGCTAGTAGTAATTTCACTCTCTTTCATTTATCCTCTCATACCTCTTTGCAAATGGATTAAATTATTTTAGGTCACATGGTGAGTTTGAGGTAGATTTGCATGGTTTTAAAGTGGATTTAATTCATAGTCTCTTTTATAGATGTCTTGATCATCCCTCTCATTTAATGAATTATTTATGACCTCTATGTTGAAACACTCATGCTTGAAGGTCCTTGTTGAGTAGTGTGATCATGTTCAATCCTAATTCATGTTCTAAGTGAATGATAATCAAGTGGAGTGTGTTAATTTGGTGCATCACCTCCTTAGTTTAGTTTACTTTCAGTTTCACTTACCCTTTTCATTTTCAAGCATTAGTTCTATTATTAATTTTGGGGTGATAACATCAAGGGAGCTAGCCATATCTATAGATTCATATAATTGATTAGGCCACCCATAGCCTAGAGGTGTCTCCATACAATCACTTAAGTGAGACAGCCTAAAAAAATTCCTCAAGGATGAAAATTTTATTGATAACAATATTGTGGGCCTCTTTGAAGGGTGTGACTCATTTGAGCATAATTCAATGAAAAAATATTATATAGATGCCCTTTCCTATTACATAAGCACTATATTTAAGCTATTCTACTTAAGATAATTACTACCTCCCATACATGTGGGATAATTAAGAATATAAAATGGGATAACTTACAATCATATGCATCCAATAATTTATTTAAAATACCTAATACAAAGGAATTATAACATGACCTCCCAAATAAAAAAGTGTTGTTCTAAAATCTTGAATTGAGGAAATAAATACTATAATTAGAGTAGAAGTTCCCACATTCTATCATATAGTTGCATGCCACACCACTATACTAAAATATTGGTTATAGTACTAGTGTAGAGTTGGTAGGAGTGCCTATTGAGGATGGATTCAAGATCCAACATGATACATCCTTCACTATCAAGCTTTGGAAGTGCCATTTAGGTCCAAACATGATGACCAATGATTTACTTCAAACATGATACATAAAAAAATGGATGGATCTTAGAGTAGGAGGGAAGATCCAACTTTTATGCTATGTGATCACTCTTATAAATCACTTTATAAGGACTATAAAACATTGGTGTAGTTTTTGAATAAATTTCAACTTCAAATTGTAAAACTATGTCACCAAAAAAAGATCCCATTATGAGTAGTGTCAATCAACTTGTTGCTTCATGTGGTTTTGTGACAAATGTAGATCATCTTTGAGAGACTAAACGATAATGTCATGTGTATAGAGTGTGATATAAACTGCTTGTAACTTGGACTTCTTAGAAGGTATGTCTAAAAGGAAGGTGGTGGATAATTGTAAATGACCTAATATTTGGTCATCTTAGTGGTAATATGGTATGTAGAATTCTACCACCATTTAACAAGTGGTAACATTTGACCTAGTTAGTCTATTTATTAGAGGAAAAACAACACAAATATGTCTCTAACAATTTTTTGACAATGTATGTTTGACCATCAATTTTCAAATGATAGGCATAACTCATTTTAAGCTGGGTATCATAGCAGTGAAAAAGTTCCTTCTAGAAATGATTAGTAAAATTGGAATCATCGTCACACATAATTGAATAAACTATTCCATGGAGGAAATCGATTTGATAAAGAAAGGTTTGATCAACAGCCATAAAAATATGGATGAGGGTGAAAAATGGGCATACTTAGAGAGTTGATCCACTTCTATGAGAATCAATGATTTCGAACTTGACTTGGGTAGTCTGTCAACACAACACATTGATATATTTGACCATGCTTGAGTAGGGATAGTCAAGGGTTGGAGCATACCTGAGAGTTTCGTCTTTATTGTGTTGACATGTTTCACATTTAGCTATAAACTATTTGATGCCTTATTTAATGCCTTTCCAAAAATGTGTTATTATGTTGACATGTTTCACATTTGGCTAGAGAAGAGAAAAGAGAAGACAAAATCAAGAGATATAGTAATGTTCTATCATTTATTCAGAAAGCAACATTGAGAGATAGTTATGTTTTCTAAACAATAGGGGTTGGTGCTCCTGCAAGTTGGTGCTTGTGAACATTGTAAACTTGATTTGGTGCTCATTTACATACTTGAGATAGTTGTCCATGGTTTTTCCACTTTGAGTTTCTATGTAGAACTCTAGGGTCTCTCTCTCTCTCTCTCTCTCTCTCTCTCTCTCTCATGTGGTGCATGTTATTTCTTTTAGTTTATTACATATCTTGAATGTATGAGTAAGTGGTTAAAGTAAAAGAATTTGATTAAGTTAAATATTTAAAAGATATATGATATATTGATTCACCCCCCCCTCAGTATATCCCATGCTTAATAATTAGTATTAGAATAGGTTCCTTCAAAAAGAGTTTAATAGCTTGAAGGTATTTTGGGGAAAGCATGATGGCCAGAGCACATGAAAGCTTTTCTAAAAATAAGGCACCTTTGTTTGATGGGACAAATTATGCCTTTTAGAGCATAAGGATGAGGACTTACTTGATGGCCCTTGGATTTGACATTTAGCAAATACTGATAAATGAATATGAAGAGCCACAGAAAATTGTAACTACTCGCACAGATAAGAAGGCACATGAAAATAATGATAAAGATTTAAATGTTATTTTATGTGGTTTATGTGAATTAGAATTTGTTAATGTTATGCAATGTAAATGTGCTCATGAGACTTGGGTAAAACTCGATAATATTTACAAAGGTGATGGAAAAGTTTAGCAAGCTAAGCTCTAGACTTTTAGGAGATAGTTTGAGAATATGAAAATGGAATAGGAAAAAAATATAGCAAGTTGTCTTCTATGGGTTGATCAAATAATAAATCAAATTCAAGGCCTTAGAGAAAAATTAGAAGAGTCAATGGTAGTAAAAAAGGTTTTGAGATCTTTACCATTGAGATATGATGCAAAGGTATCAGTAATTGAATAAATGAAGGATCTAACCAAGTTAAATATGGATGAACTATAGGGTATTCTTATAGCATATGAGATGCAGATCGAATAAGAGAAACCCTCAAAGAGGGAAGCTACTTTCAAAACATCTAAGAAAGACAAGGCTAAGATTCAAGAATCAAGTGATAGCTCTAGCAATGAGGAAGATGACAATGAATCCCTACTCATCCATAAGCCTAAAAAGGGTACACATAAATATCAAGGAAAGTTTCCATTTAAATGTTTGAAATGTGATAATATTGGACATTTTGCAGCTAAGTGCCCAGATAACAATAATGGTGACAATGATGAAGGAAATCCTACCTATAAGAAATACTTCAAAGAAAAATACAAGAAGAGATTAAAAAAGAAGAGTTTATACTCTAAAGATCCTATCTTAGCTAAAGATAATGGAGTCAGTGACTCAGATGAAGAAGAGATTCTATTCATGACCATATATGAAGATGCCTTCGCAAGTAAAAGTATAGATGATCAAGAATATGATGAAAGCAAGGATGAAGCTGAAGTGAATCTAGAAGGAGAACTCATTTGTGCCTTAGAAGAATTAAAATATCTTGAGAAGAAAAATCAAAGATTGAAGCTCCAGATTGAGAAAAATGAAAAGGAGTCAAAGGAAATAATTGAAGATCTACAAGTACACATTGAAGAAGTCAAAAAGACTAAAGAAGATCTAACATCACAATTGTAAAAAGTAAGTAAAGAAGTGAAATGTATGTTATTGAAATTTCCACTTTAAAAGAAGATATCGAGAGAACAAATAAAGTAACCAATGATTCAAAATTTGAGAATAGAACTAACATGTTGAATAAGATATTAGAAAGTCAAAGATCAATGTTAGATAAGATAGTTATCGGATTTGAAAAAGAGAAAGGGGAGGCCACTACTTTCACAAAACCTCAAGACAAGGTTAACACATAAAAAGAAAATACCTATGATGAAGCCCTTACACAAGAGGAAATAAAAAAATAATAAGTTAAGAATGTAGAGGCCATCTCAAACAAAGAAAGCTAGAAGGAACAGAGCTATAAAAGACCATTAGGTCAATGATACACAAACCAGAATAGGTTTTATTTTCATGGTTATTGTTTTTATTGTAATGGTTATGGTCGTAAGAAAATAGACTATAGGAAAAGAGATAACAATTTCAAAAACAAGGAGAAGGGAACTCATGCAGAGTCAAGCAAAAGCCAAAACTCTTTTACTCCTCTATCAGGGTTTAACAAAGAAGCCATAGTATGTTATAAGTGAAATAATTTTGGACACATAGCCTAGCATTGTAGAAGAATGTTCAAGTCAGTCAAGAAGGACCAAGTCTTCAAGGATCCATTCATCAAGAAGAGATTTTAGATAGATTCATGGTAGAAGAAACAAACTGAAGAGTCTATGTTAATCCAGACAACTTTACATTTAAGAAATGAAGAAAAACCATG
The DNA here is from genome assembly GCA_037957365.1 of Torreya grandis. Classification (NCBI taxonomy): domain Eukaryota; kingdom Viridiplantae; phylum Streptophyta; class Pinopsida; order Cupressales; family Taxaceae; genus Torreya; species Torreya grandis. The sequence goes on from JARHVA010007018.1 coordinate 65,308, forward strand.
TTTCATCGATAGTGGATGTTTTAGGCACATGATAGGAGACAAGAGTAAGTTCATAACTCTAAAAAAAATTAATGGTGGCACAGTGAAATTCAGAGACAATACCACTACCAAGATAGCCAAAAAAGGTACATTAATTTTGGATAATGGTAGAACCAAGAATGATAATGTATTATATGTGGAAGGTCTTAAGAATAATCTATTAAGTATAAGCAAATATGTGATTAAGCACACACATTAAATTTTTATGTAGAAGGTTGTGAGATTAGAAGAAAATATTTAGATGTGTTGATTGAAGATGTTGAGAGGATAGGCAATAATTTATATATGTTATTAGATATCAAATTTCAAAAATATTATTTGAGTGAAGTTGAGGAAAGTTGGATGTGGCACAGGAAATGGGACACATAAATTTTGACAATCTTTTCAACATCAAGAAGAAGCAATCAGTTAGAGATCTTCCAGAGATTACAAAACCCCCCAACATGCATTGTGAACCATGTCAACATGGGAAGCAAGATAAAAAAAAGGTTCAAGACAAAGGAATACTTGACTACTCAGATGTTAGAGCTTGTTCACATTGATCTGTGTGGACCTACTAGAACTCAAAGTAATTAAGGTGATAAATACTTCATGTTTCTTATTGATGATTTTACACAGATGACTTGGGTGATATTTTTGAAGAAAAATCAAAATCTTTCAACCACTTCAAAGCATTCAAAACTTTAGTTGAGAATGAAACTAGTTTGAAGATTAAGTGTTTGAGATTAGATTAAAGAGGAGAATTCATGTTAGGTAAGTTTATTGGGTATTGTGAAGACCATGAGATAAAGAGACATTATTCAACAGCCAAAACTCTACATCAAAATAGATTAGTTGAGTAGAAAAATAGAATAGTTTAGGAGATGGCAAAGGCAATGCTAAATGAATCTAAGATACTAGAAAAATATTGGAGAGAGGCAGTAAGCACAATAATGTATATCTAGAACAAAGAATTGTTGAGAGTCAATAGTGACAAGAATTTCTATGAGTTACGAAAAGGCATACTAGCTACTAGTGATTATTTTAGAGTTTTTGACAGTAGATGATTCATAAAGAGAACTGATGAAAAATTAGGTAAGTTTGAATCTAGAGTAGATGAAGGTATACTTCTTGGATACTCCATCAAAAATAAATCTTACAAATGTTATAGCAAAATAACTAAGAAGATAGTTAAAAGTGCAAGTGTCAAGATAGATGAAGATGTAGCACAAAGAGCCAATGATTTGGTAGACATTCTTGAGATCATTGAAGAAAAAGATTTTAAAGAATAAGATGAAGATGAGGAGTGAAAGGACACCAAAACTCCTTCCAAATATATCTAGATAAATCATAATGAAAGTGATATTAACAGGAACATAAATGAAGGAGTTCACACTGGAAGAATGATATTAAGTGAATCTGAGCAAGTTAATTTTTCTTTGTTATCCAAAATTTAGCCTAAAACTTTTTTAGAAGCTAGACATGATGAGCATTGGGTTAAAGAAATGGATGAAAAATTAAATTAGATAAAAAAAATGATACTTGGGAATTAGTTCCTAGACCAAAAGATCAAAATGTGATAGGAACAAAATGGGTATACAAATTTAAGTTAAATGAAGATGGTGAAGTTACCAGGAATAAATCAAGGTTAGTATGTAAAAGATATGTTCAGATTGAGGGTATAGATTTTGAAGAAACTTTTGCATTAGTGGTGAGGATAGAGGCTATCAGGATGTTTCTTGCATATGTAGTGTTTAACAATTTAAAAGTGTTTCAAATGGATATTAAGTCTACTTTCCTAAATGGGAGGCTAGAAGAGGAGGTCTACATTGAGCAAACTGAGGGATTTTTTCTCTCAAATGATAGAAAATATGTGTGTAGATTGAAGAAATCACTATATGGATTGAAACAAGCTCCCAGAGCTTGGTTTGCGAGGCTTGATAGGTACTTGTAGGATCAAGGCTTCAAGAGAGGTTTTGTTAACAATAATCTCTACATCAAAATAGAAGGCGAGCACTAGTTGATTATTGTGGTATATGTTGATGACCTAATATTTTGAGGTAATAGTGAAAAGATAACAAAATAATTTTTTGATAATATGCAAAAATAATTTGAGATGTTTATGCTTGGAGAATTGTCATTTTTCTTAGGATTGCAAATATCTCAGTTAGATAAAGGTATTTTCATATCTCAAAGAAAATATGTGAAGGAGATGTTGAAAACATTTGGTTTTGAGGATTGTGCACCAATTTCCATATTAGTGGGTATAAGGAACAAGGTGAGTAAGGATGAAGATTCACTTGATGTAGATCAGTCCTTGTATAAATTTATGATTGGTAGTCTTTTATATCTGATAGCATCAAAGAAAAGCATCATGCATGTAGTAGGCATGGTCACGAGATATCAGACAGCCCTAAAGGAAAGTCATGTTTATTTAGTGAAGAGAATATTCAGATATGTCAAGGGGACATTGGATTATGTTATATCACAGGTAGAGATTTCACTTTGGTTGCTTATTTAGATTCATATTGGGTAGGTTGTTTAGATGAAAATAAGAGTACAAATGGAGGAGCTTTCTTCCTCAGTGATATCTTAGTATCTTGGCTAAGCAAGAAGCATAACTCAATATCACTTTTTATAGCTAAAGTAGAATATATTATAGTAGTGTTGTGTTGTACTCAAGTGCTTTGGATGAAGCAAACTTTATAACACATCAAGGTAAAATATGATGAATCTATCTGTATTTACTATAACAACACAAGTTCTATTAATATTTCTAAGAATCTAGTAATCCATTCAAGGACAAAACATATTCTTATCAGATTTCACTTCCTGGGAGAATAGGTTGCAGATGAGTAGGTTAAGTTGGAATATATCAATACTACAAAATAGATTGAAGATATATTCACAAAGGCACTACCAAAGGACACATTCGAGTATCTATCAGAGAAGTTGGGAGTAATTTCTTTTACTTCCTACCACTGAGGATCAACATCAGTTGAGAGGGAGCTAAGTGTTAGTTCCAAAACAAACCCTTTGCCATTGATGTCAAAGGGGGAGAAGTATAGGAACAAGTTTATAAAATAGGATGCTACAGTAAGGGGGACTTACTATATGTTTTTAGTTGGTTTAGTTTGTAATTTGTGTAGGTCTCAATTTTAGGTTGGCATATGCAATATAGGTTTTCAAAATGTTTCAGTTTTAGTTTAAGGTTGCCATCAATGACAAAGGGGGAGATTATTGGAAATATTGTCATTGATGTCAAAGGTCTAGCATTATTGGTGACAAAGGCCCCATAGAATTTAATGTCTAAAGGTATTTTTAATGTTCATATATTGGCTAAAGTGTGTTAATAGTAATTAAATATTAATGGATATATTCTTGGTTACAAGATAAAAGAGGGACCATGAGGAAGTCAAAGAGTCACCAAGTAAAGATAAAAGAGGGAAACAGTGCATTTTCCCATGAAGGGTCACCTTGAGGAATTTTAAGAGTAACCAGATAAAGACAAAAGAGGGAAAGGATGTTTTCCCTCATGAAGGGTCACCATGTGACTTTTCAAATGAAAGAATGCAAAGGGTCATGCAAGTTTGGCACCATTTTTCATGTGAATTGAAAGGTCTCAAAGGGTGGATGCCAAAGGTCATTTCAAAAGCTATAAAAGGAAGCTAGGGAAGCCATTGTAATATGCAAGTGCATGGTTTGCAATTCACTTTTGTAATCATTTTATCTAGTTGAGAAGAGCAAGAGGAGAGAAGAGAAAAGAGAAGAAAAAAGAGAAAAAAAAATAAAGAGATATAGTAGTATTCTATCATTTGTTGAGAAAGCAACATTGAGAGATAGCTATGTTCTATACATAAGAGGGGTTGGTGCTCCTATGGGTGGGTGCTCACAAATCATTGTTGTATTGTTACTTAGCAAAGGGGTTGGTGCTCTTGCAATTTGGTGCTTGAACACATTGTACACTTGAGTTGGTGATCATTTACATACATGAGATAGTTCTCCATGGTGTTTCTCACTTTAGGTTTCCACGTAAAAATTTGGTCTCTCTCTCTCTCTCTCTCTCTCTCTCTCTCTCTCTCTCTCTCTCTCTCTCTCTCTCTCTCTCTCTCTCTCTCTCTCATGTAGTGCATGCTATTGCTTTCAGTTTTATTGCATATCTTGAATGTATGACTAAGTGGTTAAATTAAAGGAATTTGATTAATTAAAATATTCAAAAGATATATGATATACTGATTCACCCCCCTCTCAGTATATCTTATGCTTAACAAATGTAATCAAATAACACTAGTATAAATTTACATAGAAATGGTCAAAAGATCTTGTTCATTAAGCCTTTAAAGGTTGATGGAGAATTGGTGAGGCCAAAGGGCATGATGAGAAACTCATAATGGCTATCATGAGTTTGAAAGGTTATCTTGGGAATATCTTCTTCCTTGATGTGTATCTAGTGATACCCTAATTAAAAGTAAAGATTCAAGAAGAAGAGAGCTCCATTTAATTAGTCTAGTTGCTCATTAATCACCAAATGGGAAGCTTGTCCTTGATAATGAATTTTTTGAGTGTATAAAAGTCAATACAAAGGTGCCAAGACCCAATTTTTTCTAAACCAAAAATATAAGAAAATAGTAAAGACTAATGTTGGGCCTGATTAATCTAACCTATAATAATTCCTGCAATGATTTTTCTATTTCATCCTTTTGGATAAATGGGTACCTATAAGGTTGGATGTTTGGAGGTACGTTTATCAAAATTAGTTGAATTTCATGATCTTTAAGCCATTGTGAGGATAACCCTTTTAGTTTCTCTAAAATAATTGCATGTTTTGACAAGAGTTATATAATTATGGTGGATGGTTGGAGTTAGTAGATTCATTGAACTATATTTCATAAATCAAGGCAAAAATTCCATTAGATCCCCTTTTTAGTAACTTTTCCATACAGTGAGAGATAATGATACTTATATATCCTGGTTCAAGGCCTCTTAATGTGTGTTATTAGTCATTATGAATTATTTTAATCCATATCTCTAAAAATTCTCCTATGGTAGGGCCTAATGTTTGAAGTCACTGTGATCCTAAAACTATGTCATAACCTCTTAAAGGTAGAAAAAGCATGTTTTCTTTCAAATTATAGTCCCCCATTGAAATGTGGACGTTAATTTATAATGTAAGGTTACTCCATTATCAATCATGAATCTAAATATTATTCAGGATAAACATAAAAATCATGGAATTTGGATAGTTTAGTATCAATGAAGTTGTGTGGGCTTCTAGAATCAATGAGAATAGTGAGGGGATGTTTCTTAAAATACCCCCTTATGCTCATAGTTTGAGTGGTTAACCCAGCCAATGCATGGACTAAAATTTTAGGTGGGTGACTATGTGGTGTTAGGTTCTTTGACTTATTTTTAGTCATTAGGGGAATCTTAAGCATCTTTTCATTCTTCAACATGTGTGGGTGATTCAACATAAAAAAGTACACTTTCTCTTCAATGCAATTGTGTCTTCTACCCCATTTATCATTATGGTTATAAAAAATCCCTTTTTCATGATGAATGCACATTTTTGCCTCTATAAGGCATTTAATAGGGTTGACTTTTGGAGGAGGGTTCATGACTAGCCATGGTGTTGTATATGTCTTGAAAGAACTGAAGTTTGAAGATCAATATTGTGAGATGATATTATCTTCTACAAGCTTGGCCAATGTCAATGCTTCCAACATGTGTTCTCTGGTTAAAAAATCTTGACCTCTACAAGAATTATATATTTGAGATCACTAAGGAAAAATTTATTAAAAAAGTTATCATTTAACTGTTTAATTTGAACAACTAACTTTTTAAATTCAACGTGATACTCAAAAAATATTCTAGTTTGTTGTAGTTTGGTCACAACTCATATGAAATTATCATAAGCACCAAGATGAAATTAAACTAATAAGAGTTTTAAAAAAACATCCCAAGTGGGTTTTATATGAATTTTTTGATACCTTTGGTACCAATGGACAATTTCCTTCTCTAAGTGAAATGAGGAAATGGATACCTTGTTTACCCCCAATGTTTTGCAAGATAAAATATTCTCTGGCCCATTTAATTTAGCTAGTTGGTTTTATACCTTCAAAATTTGGAAAGTCTAATTTGGGCCCACACAAATTTGTTTAAAATAGAAATCCACCATCAAAATATAATTCATTAAATCTATTAGAGAGCATTGTATTATATGCATGGATGTCCTGTAGGCACTTACTCATCTCCATTAGTTGAGAGTTGAGTTGAGATTAGAGCTCAACATTCAGTCCCTCAATGTTATGTGTCATGGTTTGGTTTCTTGCACTAGTGAAAATCATTGGCTAGAGGGATTAGGGGGTAACAGAAAATGCTGATTAAAGTCAAATGATAAAATGATCAGCTTGACAAGATGATTACAATGGTATAATTTTCACAAGAGTGAAAAAAATTATTTTTGGGTTTGCAAGTGAAAATAAAAATTTATGGGTATTATTTTCTGTAAAAATTGAGAAACTTGTTAAATTTATCATGTTGATGAGAAAATCACAATGGTACATATTGATTTTTTTTTTTCTAATGATTGGATATTATAACAAGTTTAGGTAACTTCTATGAAACGTTATGATCCTTTTGGCTATTACACTGAGCTCTAGAAATCATTCTAAAACATGTTGACCCTTCTAATAGTTGTTGTTACTATGTTTTGTCAATTGGCATAATATGATATTCTCTATTACTATAGGTTTTACAAAATCAGTATGAGATGTGTGACTGTAGGAATTCTAGGATTATACCTAGAAGGATACTACATGGTATGTATGCTTATAAATAAACTAATCTCATTCATAAATTTTTTTTTGATTAAATTTTTGAGTAATAACTACAATGAACAACCATTTTGTAGTCCAATATCATGTCTCTAAGGTATGGTGTAATTTATCAGCGCTTCTCTTACCAGTGCATCATTGAAACAAGCGGCTAGAGGCTTCCTATGGCTAGGTTACAAAAAATAACTAGGGTTCTTCCTATATACCTAAAGTATGCGGAAGCACAAATCTATATACACCACTATCTAATGGCTTTTGTACTGGGACATAACCCCTCACTCCATAGATATAGGTAAAACTAAAATCCACCTAGCAAGAAATGACATCTTTATGTTAGTTTTAAAATTGCCAGAACATAGTTAATAACCTAAATAAAGAAGAGAGAAGAAAAGAAAATTGGGAAGAAGCTTTATGCCACCACCTTATTTCTAATTTATTATCACCAAGATCTCGATTGGGCAAGGTGAGATCATATGATGGACATAATGGAACTATGCAAAAATGGCCTTGAAAAGACTCTAATACTAGATGTTATAAACCTAATTGCAGAAAAGTTAATATAACAAATATGCATTGAATGGAAAGAGAATAACAATACTATATTACAATGATAGAATCTCACTACAAAGTATTATGGGCATCATTGATAAGTCAACTTAATTTACTTATAACTCAATAAAAAATATTCAATAGACATCTTTTCCTCTTACACAAGCCCTCTATTTAAGCTATTTTACTCAAGATAACTATTGTCTCCCATACATATGTGATAATTACAAATAACAAATAAGATGAATTACAAAGCATATGCATCCAATATTTTATTAATAATACCTAATAATTGAACTAAAATATCTAGGATGAAGGGCTTCTAACACATATGTAAACATCTAACCATTATCAACACCATATAGAGATGGAAAATCAACAATCCAAAATATGATAATAGTCTAAATAAGATTATGGACTGATATTGTATGGATGATTTTAAATATGTCTAATTGTAAATTAGTTTTGCTAAGAAAATAAATAGCTAAATGGATAAGAGAAAGTGTGCATAAGAGCCAATTATGTGCACACAAGTCATGTATGTCAAAGATATGTTACAATTTATGTTGTCAAGTGTCTAATATTAAATTTAGGTGTCTACATTATCATAATGCAACAATTATACTTAACACATATTCATCTAAAAATATGTTATAAAAATTACTTATATAAATAGTTAAAATTTTGGGGCATCCATGGTGATATATCGTGCTCCCATGTGATGTTAACCTGAAAAAAAAATTGAAACTAAAATATTGGAAAACTTTTGGAAGGATGATAATATCAAAAATAAAACAAATATATATCACTATTTCAGTGCATGCCATTTTTTATTTGTATACAATGTTTCAAACATATCCAAGTGTGTTATTGATAAGACCTACTTATTTCCATAATTTTTTAGTGAGCATCACCCCTGAACCAATACAAATCAATAACTCAACTTCAAACTATTCATCATCCAATCCCACAACATTATTGATTTATCTTCTAGTTTCAATGCATAAACTTTTCTTTTACTTTGCAAATGTACATCCTCATTTGTTGCAAATAAATACATATGTTTGTTAAAATTATCCTTCTTAGTTGTTTCAAGTGCAACATTTATTCTAGTCATCAACAATTTCCAATCTTTAATGGTTGGATTGATATATCTTAAATTTTTATAAAGTTCTTGAAACCATTATTGTTCTTCAATTTTACCTTGTTGTCTAAAAACCTTATTGAGTGTAACAATGATTCTCAATCTTTTTCATAATAACTTTGTTTATATTGTAATTGAATATGGAGTCTTATCATTAAGAGAGGTAATAGACCCAAATTCCCAACAAAAATCATATACTTTGCACTAAAACTTGTATAATTTTTTTTCTAGAAATGCATCACATAGTTGACAATCTATATTTTCAAGCATCTTTTGACCTATAAAGCTCATCTCATTAATCAAAATATATCTATTATATTTAATTTAATATTGAAATATTGTTAACCTTATTCCTTCTAATTTTTTAAAATATAAATTAGGCATTCACAAGGTTGTATGTATTATTGATGTACAAATGTTAAATGTTGCAACTTCAGTTGGAGTAAGTAGTAAAATGGATAAATGTTGTGGTTTCGCTAACTCCAAAATTGCTAGTTTAATCCCTCCAATAAGATAGTAAGGTAAGTGAAAGGATATGTGGGGCCAAAAATCAAACACAATATCATGAAATATGTTTTATGTATATGTAGTTCTTAAAAAATATGTATGTGGTTCTCTAGTAAAGTCTTAATATTACTGAGCCAGAATTGCATACATGGTTTTAAAACAACAAAACTGCTTGTTTTAAGACCAAACAAAAATCACTGATGCCTTTCATTTTGTATCAATTCAAATTGTGAGTAAAAGATAACACAATAAAAGATGCATTTGAGTGAGACTAGGGAAACCCATATTCGACAATACCACACTAAAAGAGAGGTATGAAAATGAATTTTAGTGCATTTAAAAATAAAATTTGTTAACTTTATTGCATTTTTATTCAAATTGTTTTTTTTTGAATATGTAGAGGCAATTGGAAATGAATAACAACCCGACCCTCCTATCCCTCCTAACCCACAAAACCCTCCTATCCTTTCTCAATTGTAAAACCCTCATATCCTTCCTCCCACACAAAACATGCATCTCTCCTCCTTCGCAAAATCCTCCTAGCCCTCTTGTAGTTTATTAAATACCCCAATGGTAGTCAAGAGGATTTAGCATCCCATATCACTAAAAATAAGTTAGAAATTGATCATCTCACTCAGACAT